>VWZT01006315.1:13107-86731 GCA_013397055.1 Pachycephala philippinensis
TGACTGCGAACGAGGTAAGCGGGGAGGGGCGAGCCCGGGGCGCAGGGTGGCGGCGGAGCGGAGCGGGAGAGTGCGCGGGGCTGCGGGACGCGGGGGGAGACAGACACTGAGACAGCCTTGGCCGGGCGGCGGCGTTCTCCCATCCCATACCCGGTTCTCTGTCGCTGGAGGGAACGGGGAACGAGGGGACGGACACCGTCTGCCAAAGTGACAGCCAAAGCTGTTCCCAGAGGAGAGTTAAACTCGTGTATCAGTGGATGCAGCCGAAAGACGAAGGTCCCTCCTGGGTTTATTCCGCCGCTATTCTAATACTGGGTAGGTGAACCGCGTTTCAAAGCTGTGCCGTAAGCGTTCAGTAGGCTCAGTTTGGCAAGGCTGGCTGGCATTCCTTTTTTGTAACCGGGTTCACTTCTCCGGGAAGCACCTGGTCTACAAAAGTGAACTGGCAGGAGAAATAGAAGGATGCCTTGCTCCAAAGACGAACTGTTTGCACAGTATGTCTTTCTTTTATCCCCCGCATCTTAGGATAATGGGGTTCACAAGTTAGTGCCGGTGCTCAACAACAGCCGTGAGCTGAGCCAAGAGACCTGTGCTCCCCTCACACACTCCCAGCTGAACTCCCACTGACTTCAGTGGAAGTTTTCAGTGTGTAAGGACTGAACAGCAATTTCAGCATTCATCCCTTGATCAGCTTTACATTTCATCAGTGTTGGCATCAAATTTATTGATATACAGTCTGGTTTTGGATGACTTCACATTTTCTCCTGCATTGCTCTGGTATTATCTCCTACCTAAATAAGATACGTGTCCTATCTATACTAAACATGATCAAGTGTAATTGTTGAAATGAAAATTAAAATTCCCTGCTTTGTTGTCCTTCCTTGTACATCTTTTGTAACAGCACAAGGCCAGCAATGAAGTTGATAATTATTACTATTATTTTGTTTGTCATGAAGGCTGACTTTGGGTTGTGAGGGGTTTTTTTAATTAATTTACTTTCAGATGACTGAAAAGGATTGTTATCCTTCTCTTCCAACAGTAGCCATAGAAAATGTGTGAAAAAAAGAAAGCTAATTTGAACAACATGATAATTATACATTTCGGTATAAAATACCACATGAAGAGGATATGGAGGCACCTAGGTCCCTATTGATCATTTACACATTAAAAAAAATGCAGCTTCCAAAGCTGTGTTCCAACTCAAATGTACTCCTTCAAGAAGAGAGAATGATGTTATGAAGTACAGATGTTTCCCTGGAAAGAATATCAGGCAGCTGATGGCATGGAGGAGAAAACAGATAACTAGACACGGGTGAAAAAAACCCAGGAGACTTCATGCCCTTTAACTGGTCTCACTTTTAGAAGGGGTGCCACAGTTGCTTCTCTAATTTAGCCCAACATATTAATAGTTTTTTTTAGAATTTTTCAGTCTGGTTCCCAAAATACTTTATGAGGACTTGGTCTAATATAATAGTGAAGAACACAGCAGTTTAATGCTAAGAACCCAATCTTGCACTTACTAAAGTAAGTTTCAGAATCCCCTGTAAGTTCAGCATGAAGGGGATTTAAGCAAAAAACCACCAAAAATACTGCATGATTTGGGTTTAGCTGTGTTTCTTCAGTCTTTTCAGAATGCTGCTTTGCTCCCCCAGAAAAAGGAAATCCAGGTTGGCCCCTGCTCAGAGGGAGGACACAGCTACTGAACAATAGCCAATACTTTCTAATGGACAGATCATCTGCTCCTGTTGGACTCGGTGGTAAACTCCAGTGGCATCACCAGGGCCAATGTCTGCCCAGAAGCCTCCATGGGGGCAATATGAAGCAATTAGAGACTTTGTGAGATGGCTTGAGGTGAAACATGGACACAAATCAAACCATTTGCTCAGAAATAAACATTATTATAACATTCCCCCTGAAGTATGTTCCTTTCTTACAAGAAGCAAAGAGATGCCAGTGAGGCAATGTCATGATATGGTCATAGTGAGAGAGGGACAGACTACTCAGAGAGAAACTCACAGCACCTCTTGCTTTAGCAGCTGGGCTAAGGAAGCCCATGCTCAGTATTAGGCACCTGCCATAACTAAATACAATACCATATTCAAAGGCTTACTTGTAAATCTCTGGATTTTTCTAGCTTAAATATTAAGACTTATCTGCAAAGTTAATAGGCTAAACTTTGTGCATGTGTATACATTAAACTGCTTTATATTTAAACAGTATCAATGAAAAATTTTTTAAGAAGTGCCTTGGCAATTACACTGTATGGTACCAGTCTAAAATCAGTTTTATAGTTTAAAATAATAGGGTTTGGTATTTCATTTCCCTCCTTCTAAAAATATCTGGGTAACATTACTTATTCATGCCTTGAAAGCAAGTAAACCAAATACAAATATATATAAATTATCGTGATTAACCAAGGACATCACAGAGGACAATAAATGAATATGAGAGTACTCTCTACACAGAGCCAGTATAAGTCCACCAGAATTTAGTATTTTAGTTACTGCTAATAACAACTTACCTGTAGTGTGCTCAGGCTCCAAGAACGAGGCCTAGCTCAGTACCTGGAAGCCACACAATGTTTGTGTGGCACACAGTTACAGTTTTCTGCATATGTTGTTCATGCTATGTTGTTACACATCTAATTTAAAGCACTTTGAGTCAAGTGGGTTAATTATTTTCTTTTCTATTACAAAGGGGAAACAAAGAAAACAGGGTAAGTGTCTTTGTCAGAGGTCAGTGATAGAACTGGAAATAAAGTACACACCTCCAGAAAGGACTGAGTTTAGAACCTTTCCATTAAAATTGCGTCACTAAACTTTGTGAGAGAAGAATCAAGCCTCAAGCTCATAATTTAAACACTACATTATTCTCCCTACCTATGTACTATAGTCCAAGCAGTTGATGAAATGACTTTTGGGATTTTGGTTTTTTTTGATACCTTATGATTAGAACTCACACATGAATGTCCCTATTTTCCTTCTAAGAAGCAGCTCCTCTGGAACCATTCTTACCAGAGCTGCACAGTGTGAGACCCCTCATTTTCTGCAGCTCTGCCCACATAAGACAACTGCAGTGCTTCAGAGCCGATTGCATTGCTCAGTTTCAGGTTAGTTTCTCAGAGCCTTAAACCACTGATTGCTGACATGATGGATCTCACTGCTGCAGAGGAACCAACGCAGCACAACACGCACTCAGTGTATACAATATTTATGAAAGTTCTAATATAAGGATCCTTGAGTATGCACTACTGCTACTGATTCTCAAGGTGGTTCTTAAAAAGTAGTTCTGATGGAGGCACCCTTTTTTCAAGGTTAAAATGCCAGGGGGAAATAATGGTAACTTTAGACTAAGAGCAGTGCTCAGGACAGTGACAGACAGCAGCATTCATTGATTGCAGTCAGCACCATACATAATTTTGCTGAAGTCACCAGGATTCATTTCTTTGACTTTAGTCAGGCCTGATCCTGGAAGAGAAGGGAAGGGAAGTTTCCATTGATTTGAACCAATGTTAGGTTTTACCTGTGCTACAGGTTGCTTTTTACAAGTACCTCACATAAACCAGTGAATTAGTTTCATTCTGAAACTGGGACAGACTCTCTTCTATGTATTATGGATCATCCCCATGTATTCTGCAATACTGAGTTACAGTGTGGTCCCACTGGATATACAGCATGTGTCAATGGGAGACCCTCACACTTGATGCCAATTTGGACTTACCTAATTGACTCCAAGGCAACAGAGATGAATTATCGGTGCAGGGCCTTTCTGTAGCACTATCCCACATTGGAACACCTTGGAAATTAAGGCAGAAAAAAAAATTTGTTGTTTTTACAGATTTCTGAAACTGAAATTACTTATTTTGCTTTGCTTTAAATCTGCCATTTCAGAGCACACAGCACCAGGGTGAAAGGCACAGGCAGTTTCTACTTCTGATTCCTCTTTTCCCAACCTACATTTACAGCCAAATTGCAAACCTTTGGGCACAGGTGTTTACCAAAAAACTATGGCACACCTTTAGCCAACACCATAAACCCCACTGCTGCAGCACTTACACATACAGCAGAAGTGGAAGTGATTCCCATTCTGTTTGCAATTCAGCCACACAGTAACAATGCTTGTTCCCAGTGAAATGTCAAAAATAAAAGAGGGTTTGAAGTTACCCAGCATCTCTGCACATGAGAGTGTATAGGAAAAGAGGCCAAGCACAACAGCACAACTCCTTTGAAGCTCTTCTGCTTTTTGGAGTTAATTAAAAGTTGGCTGTGTGGTTTTCCTCTCCCTGTTTTCCTGAGTGTCTCATCTTCAGCCTATATGGCAGGTGTTCTGGAGCAAGTCTCAGCAGCACCCACTGGATACCCTTACTTCCTTGCATTTGCAAGTATAACTTAATCTCCTTTCAACAGTGATAGAAGATAGGAAAGACTCTGACTTGGGCAGATACCAGGACAACTAAAATTACCAGACTGTATGTAAACAACAGGAATTGACCGTCAGTAACCTCAGCTAGAACACAATTACAATAAATACATACATACTTTTTGAGTGTTTATAAATGAAGGAGTTTCTGTCAAGACAGCAGATTGTATTTTTTAATAAAGGGCTGAATTACGTCTGTCCTAAAAGACCACAGTATGTGTCTAGAGCTGTCTCATAGGCCTGTTTTGTGTCCCGTGCCCTTGTTTCTAACTATTGTGGGGTCAGGTCACCTCTCCTCATCTTCCCTCCTCCTGACCAGTGCTGAGGAGGGCAGAGCCATGGGCAGGATCCTGGAGCTCCTGTTCCCTTATTTCTAACTATTGTGGGGTCAGGTCACCTCTCCTCATCTTCCCTCCTCCTGACCAGTGCTGAGGAGGGCAGAGCCATGGGCAGGATCCTGGAGCTCCTGTTCCCTGTTGTTGAGCTTTGTGTTGAGGCAGTGTAGGTTTGATGAGCACTTTAAGCAGAGATCTGACACTGTGTTGAGCTGGTGGAGAGCAGAAAGAGTAGATACTACTGCATTAGCTCTACTCCCAACAGGACTAGTTTTCTTCAGCAACTAAAAGAGCTGGAAAATTATAGCTTAAAAAGATGAGACGCTACTATACCTATGACTCCAGAAACCTAGAGCCTCCAGTGCATACACTTAAGTCAGACCTGTTTTCTAGGAGGGAATGCAGACGCTTTTCTCCAGAGTTGTGCACTAGGGGCAGCCCAGAGGAAGCCCCTCAGACACGTGGTGGGGTGCTTGAGGTGTTACAACGGAACTGCAGTAGACTTGACCAGTGAAAATAAGAATTAACCTGCATGCTTACAGTCATGCTAAATATTAGGTTTCTTGCTGCCTATGAAGCGAAAAAGTGTTTCCTGCTAATTTTACAATGCAAACACTGACTATCTTGCAATTAAAACATTAACACATAAACAGACACTTGGTAATACAGCATAAACACACGCGATGGCAGATCATGCTGTTATCATGCAATTCCCATGGATCAGTTTACACAGGAAACACAGAGCTGTGTTTCATTATGAAGTAAGAGTTTTATATACTGGAAAGAAAAACTAAGCTGCTGTAAAGAAAGTCTGGATGTTAAGGTTCTGTTCTATGAGGTATCACTACTGTAGCTAATGTATCTCTTGATCTGGTAATGTAACTACCAGGTGTCTGAATACCGCAACATTTTGAGTAAACAACAGAGAAATAATTTTCTCATTAGTGTCCTTTGATTTGTTTGCTACATAATTATGGCTTGGTCATATGATAGAGGTTGATACCTACTTCAAAGTGCATATACCGTATATTTGGTTACCTCTATTAAATAGCAGGTTTAATATTACCTACATGTAAAAATAGGCTTTCTTTTTATTTCTTTCTAGATTAACTTATCAGGTGAAAATCAAGAATATTTAAAATTTGTTTAAAAATTACCTTAAACAATCCCCTTGTGTGTTTTGCTGTGTGTACATGACTAAGTTCTTCCACCGCTGTCATTGCGAAATCTGTAAATACAGACAGAGGAGTGAGCTAAATTCTGCCATGGAGACCTTAGAAGAGAATTTTATTCTTCAAGTACTCCCTTATTCAAATATTTGAATAGAAGCATTGTGTAATGTGTACTCAGGAAACACTGTATTGATTTCAGTAGGTGTCATGCAGCACTGTAAGCAATCATGCACTAAAATAAACTTATTTTTGGAGATGACATCTTTAAACTTGCTTTCTGGTATGTCAGGAATCACTTTGCTATGACTGCAGTTGATGTTTCAAGTGAAAATAATAGTCTATATAAAAGTCTGGTGAAGAGCAGAAATAAACAGAATTCCAGACTCTGTCTGTGACACATAAAAAAACCCACAAGGAGAAAAATTGTAAAGACAGATAAATGATGTGCAACAGTCTACAGTATAGTTATATTTGACTCAGTACTAATCCTCCCTTAGGAATGATAGCTCACTCTGTAACATGAGTTGAATAAATGTTGTTTGTAATTTACTGCACAGTAAGTTACTGCTGAGAAAGTAAATAGGAGGCAAAAAGGAACACGCCAAACCAAACATGAGGTTAATTAATTCCTCAAGTTATTTGGCAGTTGTTCGGCTTCATGGTTTTAGAAATACACTGAACTACACCCAGGACAGAAGCTGAGAAGAAAAAGTGGATCTACCTATTGTTATTATAATTATTATTTACACAAAGATGAACACATATACAGTGAAATGCAGGCACAAACACTGACTATTTTCATCCCACTGCTAAACCCCCTCCAAACTGGGAGATGGTGTATCTTATAAGTAGATCACAGAACGGAGGCAGATGGATTAACTGGGATTTCAGGCAATACGAATTCATACAGCTGGGCTATCTTTGATAATTTAACAGAAATGTTTCTTGTTGAATTACTGCACTGTCTTGATTCTCTTCTGTTTCTGTATAGTTAACCCTATGACCAGCTTTTTCCCACCTTTACCAGTGGCACTTGGCTACCTTCAACACTAGATGCATCTGACATCTCAAGTACAGCTACTGTAATACAAAAATGCAAAATCTGCTAATTTTCTTGGATTTCTGTGCTCTGCAGCTCTCAAGAAGCACTTTTTTCCCTCCCCACTTCTTTTAGACAATTCCTTATGGTTTTTAGCTTGCTTTGTCTGAGAATTTGGTAAAGGCCTCTCATGAATTAATAGAACTACATCCAGTGTTTTTCTGTCTGAGAAAAGTATGAACAAAAGCATTCTTTGGCTAAAATAAACCGCTGTCATCTATGACATGCATAATGTAACATGGGTCAGAGCAAAAGCTATGCAATCCATGTGGTTATTTTCTGATTCCCTTAAGGTTAATGGAATTTTGTGAAAGATAAAAGTATAGCATATTTTATATACATATATATATACACACACTATATATACACGTACATATATACGTTTTGCTCATTTGGGTAGAAGAAATCACATTTAAATAATTATGTGTCTATAAATACTTTCTCTTTGTTAGATCTTTAAATCATAGCATCAGAAGGATCAGAAATTTGACGTAGTTTCAGTATGAGGAGCAAAATGCTTTCCTTGTGTAAAAAAAAAGGTTCTCTCAATTTGTGTTTCATTGTATGAGAATGTTAGGTGTGCCAGAATATTTCTTGGAAACAGCTTACTAATCCATGAAATAGGAACTCAGGGAAAATGAGGTACAGAGTCTTTTGTGTGGGATGCATTAACTGAGCAAGAGTATCTTGGAGGTGTAATTGTTTTATTTTGAATTTTTGTTAACTAGGGTCAGTGAGACTCCGGGGAGGCAAAAATGAGTTTGAAGGTACAGTGGAGGTTTATTTGAATGGAATCTGGGGAACAATCTGTGGGAGCCATTGGGACAATGATGATGCGAGAGTTGTATGTCGACAGCTTGCACTTGGGTAAGTTTCAGTTTGAGTAAAAATCAGTCAACTCATTTTAATGATGTTTCAGTATAAAGGACAATCTGTTTTGTAAATCCTGAGGGCTTTTTGTGTTTGATGATTGCTTTTTCTGTTTGAAAGTGTTTGAATGCCGAAGTTGTTCTTCCCAGAATACTTTGCTTGCTTCAGCCACATTACACTTCAAAGAGGAAATCAGTATTTTCCCAGAAAGCTGCATATGGGATCTGGACAGGAGCAGCCCATGGCAAATACTTTGCTTTCAAAGTGAAATGTGTGAACAGGTCAGCAAGCTTAGGGTAAACACAAACTGCTCTACTGAACATCTGGGAGATGTCCACAAGGACAGAATTATGTGGTCCAATCTTGATCTCGCATATCTAAGTGTCAATTAAGAACAGCTCCAGTGAGGTTATTGAATCTGTAACAACGTAAATGTGGCCAGGAGTAGACTCTACATGGGCTCCTAATCACAGGAAAATTCCTGATTCTCAGGTGCAAGGGGTTATCCTAGTAATCATCCATTCTAGCATGCCCAATAACACCTGGAACTCATCCTAAGTGTTTGGCAAATGGCAACATTTTACAGCTACAGCCATACTGGACAGGTTGAAAGTCCCTGCACTGTCCTTGTTGACCACCACTTCCCACTGCTGCCAGAATGGAGTTAATCAACAGCACCCTTTAGCATAATTTGGCTGGCTTTATTGCCTTTCTAAAATTTCTTTCACTCACATACCAAAGCAGTGGTTTTGCTTGCTACAAGCAGTAAGGGGCTTTTATAGCAGACTTGCACTGTGACATTCCTAATGATTATTCCACTTTTTAAGACTGCTAGCCAGAACTAAATCTGAGCTGGTTTATAATGCTCAATACTAATCTGGACACACCATGCCAACTTATAAAAATATGAGGATTAGATGAGATAAAGTTCAGCCATCTGGAGACTGTGATTTTGCTTATGACTTCAGCTGTCTACGTGCAGTGTCTCCTTCCTTCATTTTCATCTAAGTCCTTTCTGCTTTCCATACCCTGAGCACTTCAGCTAAACGAGGCCACTGTTAGCAAAAGTAGTTCAGCGATATGGGTGAATGGTTTGGTCTTTTCAACAGAAATGGCTCAAAGCTGAACCCAGGCCAAAAAAGCCCCAAGCAAACAGTAGCTGAAAGTTTGAGTGATCTTGAATGTTTGGCATTAATTTGGATCTCCGTACCACCAGGTGAACTCACTGGTGCTTTGCAGTTGCTCCATCTATCTGTTCCTTCAATACCACCATATTTGGGCTTTGTTTTAAATTTGTCAGACTTTGCAAGGAAGAAAAGATGGCTCTATAAATGTTGCTGTAGATTCAGCATGAGAAGGAAAGGGAGCTGATTATAAAAGGTTCTGGGTGGATGGGAATGGCCGAATAGAGAAAAATGGATGGGGGCCTGATCTAATGGAGTGTGAGGCAGTTTCACTGTCCCATCACCACAGCCACAATACATGGCATTTATGGGCAAAGCATGGTATGTCTTCGTGGAGTGAAGGACAGAGTAAGGGAGAAAGACCTGGTGGTGTTACCTCTGCTGGAATTGTAACTGCAGGGGGCTGGTACTGTAGATTCACCTACGGACTGGGGACTCTGCACTGATTTTTGTAGTTAACAACTGGGAGAGCAGGAATGTAGCTGGCTCTGCAGCAACACAGTCATTGTACTAAAATATCCCACAACAAAATGGTGAGAACTGGGTCACATCTGTTACTTTTCTTTGTGCAGAAGACAATGCTGAACTGTATGAAAATGTGATGAATTTACACTACTGAAAAAAGCCCTTTCTTTTCTACTCCGAGATTTATATATGAGAAAATGTTCCCACTTCCCTTCCTCCCACTCTGATGCCCTATCCTGATTATTCTTACAGGGAAAAAGGTACAGCAAAACACATACCCTTTTCTGGACTAGGCCTTATTCCTGTTTTCTGGAGTGAAGTGCGTTGTCGTGGTGATGAAGAAAATATACTGTTATGTGAAAAAGACACCTGGCAGGATGGGACATGTCATCAAAAAATGGCAGCTGCTGTCACATGTAGCTCCTCCCTGGGTAAAAAAAATACATATGGTTTTCCTAACTCCTTATTTTATTTAAGTAGTAATAATTACTCATTATTAAATTAGAAAAAATGATAAGATTTCTTGGAACAGATTATACAGATTGAATCACAGCATCATTAACTGCTTCAAATACCTCAAGCAGCACCTAGCTTAAAAACATTTCACCTTTCCATAATCAACAAACAAATTGTTTCTTTCAGATGTAGGTTGTGAGAAAGAGTAAAGTAGCAAGAATCTCTGGCTGTAAAACGAGCATTGTTTCCCCTAATTTTTTTTTACATGTCAAAATTATACTATTAGGAAAACAAGTATCATTAATGTTTTAAGATATTTGATATTATTTTAATCAACTTGTTAACTAAATGAGCAGGCATGCCATCAGATTTAAGATGGTGCTGCCTCGGGGAGGGCTGGGCTGGCAGTGCTGAGGAGCTGGCAATGCCAATCTCTTCAGCTGAAACGTGTGCCTGCAGCCAGTTCTGTGCTGCTTTTCTTCTCCTACTTGTTTCTATCCAAAGAAGGCAGGTGCATTTTTGTCCTAAAGCTCTATTATTAATGAGCAATAATTTGATAAATGGCTTTTAAAAGAACATTTTGGTCTTAGAAAACTAGAGGGAGTAGAGGGAAGAGAGAATCTTTTCAAGCTAGGAGACAAACTGAAGAACCAAAGCAAGAGAGTTTTGCCTAAAGAAACTGAAAACTATAAACGTTTCCACATTTTGCAGGTTTTATTGCAATTAGCCTTTTAAAATATTTACAACCCCCCATATTTCATATCGGTGAAACACTAATATGAAATTGGAAGAATGCCCTCAGTATTGTTTTGGGGTCTTTTGATAACCAAGATTTAGATTAAATAGTAGCATTAATTGGTTGGAAAGTTAAACAAAAATTACTCAAATTTAAATCACTCGGATGTCAGATATGGTGAAACTTTAACCTTGTTCACATTAGAGAAATTACAGGGTTTTATACGGCTTTAAACTGTTTCCATTATTATAGATTTATTCAGCAGTGATGCTTTCAAGACAGTTTCTTGGTGCACCAGAAGACAGCTACTGATTTTAAAAGACTAGAAGCAGGAAGGGAACTATACTTGCACAATTCCATTGAGATTCCACAGTCACAGAGATTTCACTGCTCTGACTGGATTTTCTAACAGAATGAGAAAACAGGAGGACGAATTTCTATTTCTGTGTCTATGACATAATTTTTGCCTTGTATGTCAGATTTTACCCAATTTTGCTTACTGGTAGAAATGCAGCTCTACTGACTGATTTAGTATTTGGCCTTACAGCACTAAGTGTCTGTGAATGCTCTGACACTTTGGTAATTCAAGATCAGTATGGTCACGTGTATGTGTAAGATTTTTCAGCTAGTGAGAGTGGTGCATAAGGGAACTCATTTCTAAGTTTACCTTCAGGTTTTCCATCTAACTAGAAAAAAATAAAATGTGGTTCTTGAGTGATGTCAGAGAAACCATTAAGCCATGTTCTTCTTTCTTTACTATCAGAATTATATTTTAGGAAGTGAATGACCTGTTCTATATCCTGTGTTTGCTCCCAGCCCCTGTCTTCACTCCGATCCGTCTGGCTGGTGGGAGCAATGCCCATGAAGGAAGAGTGGAAGTCTACCACGGTGGCCAGTGGGGCACAGTCTGTGATGACCAGTGGGATGATGCAGATGCTGAAGTTGTCTGTCGGCAGCTTGGCCTTGGGTTTGTTGTTCTACATGTTTGTTATTCCAGCAGCAAAGCAGGAGAGTTATCAGACACACAGCTGAAGCTAGGAGAAGCATAATTGTCAAAAAAATGCTCTTTTAAAATCATACCGATACTTTGGAGCAGTAACTAAGGTTTTTTATAGAAGGTTCAAGTACAGTGACATTACTTTCAATTCCCTGGAACCAGTTTTCAGTGTCATATGATACGGCCAATTTTGTCTGTTTGTCTGGACAGATAAAGAATCTCAGAATAAATGTTGACTTTGTAGTGAAAACTCACTACAACTTCTGTAAAGTTTCAATCAAAACCAGTAAGTGAAGAAAAGGAATTTGCTTTGACTGTTCAAATCCTTACGATCCATTTTACTGCACAGTCTGACAGCCTCCTTGCTCTGGCACAAGAGCTCTGCTTTGTCAGGAAGGATATGTTTTTTGGCATGCCTGTGAGAATCTCTCTAGCTTTGTTTAAATCACAAGTCTCTGAAGATTGTCAGTTTGCATATACTGAGGTAGAGATCTGTTTGAAGTTTTGGTAGTTAAGCTTGTCAGTGATTCTGTCTGAATTAAGCACGGTCCGAAACACAGCAGCAGAACAAGATTTTCTTGCTTCCCTTCACTTTCTTAACAGCCAGAGGTGATTTTGATACCACACAGAAGATAAGTATTCAGTATTTGTGGAAAGATGCTACAGAGGTGGGAGACTAAGAGGAGAACTGCTGGATCAGAGAGGAAGGAGATTAGGACAATTGGGATGGAAGGCCAAAAGGGTTGAAGAGGGAAAGAACTAGGAGCAGGAAGCAGAGAAGATGCTAGGTTGTATCCCATGCAGGAGAAGTGGATTATGTCCGAGACAGACTGGATGAGAACTAAGCTGGTAAATGCAGAGGTGACTGGAACAGAACTGTTCAACCTTGCAGGGACCACGATAAATTAAAAGAAGTGGTATTGAAGGTAGCAAGTTCTGTGGCATTAGTGGGTGGTCCCCAGAGTGTACTTGTTTTGTAACTGAGGCCTTGGGCTGCCCGTGCCACCCAAATTAGCTCAGAAGGATGAGAACAGTGAAGTAGTTAAAAAGTTTGTAGATCTGCTGAGACAACATGGGAACCAACATGCTTCTCTGACATCAGATTTTTATTTTTCCCCAGCTTATTTTATGTTGTATTTCTATATTCCTGCACATTTTCAATTGGGAATACCTAATGGGAAGTCTGTCTTCTTGCCAGCTTATCCTGCTTTTGAATTGGGCTGCTATTGATAGGTTTGGGGAATTACTAAGCTCTGCTTTGCATTTCTCTATACTAATGACAAGTGTAATGCTCTTAGCCTGCCTCCTTACTAATGACACTAAAACTTTTTATTACTTATATTTAATCATCACAAACTGCAGTTCTGTGATGCTTCTAATTTGATTCATTTTTCTGAGTAAATAAATTGTATTAAGATGGTGCTAAAGCTGCTAAGTCTTTTTGAAGTATGGCTAGAGATTTACAGAATTTCTCAAGTAAGCAAGATGTTAAAACAAACATGCTAATTAATATGAAGTGAAATCTTACCAACAGTGGCAGTAGACCAGTTCTGAAGTACTAAAAATAATCTAAATTTGCATACTGTTAATCCATCTGTAAACATGCCAGGAACTGTAAAAGTAAAGCTTCTCAGTAAGTAGCTTCCCACACCCCTTCAACTTTTCTGTAGCACTCCTACAAAACTCCAGAATATGAATCTACCATTAATAGGTGGAAAATAATAATTTTTTTTTTATTATTTGATTTCCTAAATAACTTCTGCTTGACACAAATTCCGCTGGTTATAATGACGAGATGTGTTGGCTCTGCCTTAGTGCAACTCCAGAGACTCTTACTGGAGTATGGTATAAATTGTTTTCAGCATTCAGAGTAATCCATCGTTATCTCTTTGATTTCAGCCAGCTGCTTAATGAATAAAATTTTTTTCCTTAACATTTTCTATACATTTCTGCCAGCATTTTTATCAGATACACTGGAAAAAGAAGATGCTTTTTTAGTTAATTTAAATGAATGCTTTGGATAAGTAAATCATTACAGTCAAAAATTTCAATCTTGCCATTTCAAACTAGAGTGAATATATGAACTAAGAAGCTATTGAGTGGAAAGAAACCAAACCATGGCAAACATTTATACATGAAAGACGCGGTATTTTAAATAGAATTGGAGAAATCGTGATAGATGATAAAGGATTAAACACTGCATAATTTCTTTAATTCTAAAACAATGGAGTGTTTTCAATTGACATAGCTTTTAGTGCTCAAAATCCTTTCTGCTGACAGAGAATATACCCACACAAGGCTAGTCATTGGTCTGCTTCCTGTTCTTCTTTCTACTGCTGATTGGTGATATGACGTTGTCAAGTCACGATCTCTTTGCTGTGGTTTTTACATCACTAAATGAGGAACAATCACTTTTATCTGTCTCATGTGGGTATTTGAGATTTGATTAACATGCTTTGAGGACAACAGGTGAAAGTCACTGTAGAACTATACTTAATAACTATACTGGATTATTTTTACTACATATAGACAGTAAATGAATACTAAAATTAGAATCCTCATACCCAAGCCGTACATTTATAATCTCTCCTAGGAAAGTTATGCTTAAAAGTCAAAAGACACAGAAAAGGAAAACCTGCAGCTCGCTTGCTCCTGACTGGGTGTTCCTTGCATTTCCACAGGGGTGTTGCCAAGGCGTGGAGCCAGGCTTACTTTGGAGAAGGCTCTGGCCCCGTGCTGCTGGATGAAGTGCGGTGCACGGGAAATGAACTCTCGATAGAACAGTGCCCGAAAGGCTCCTGGCGAGAACACAACTGTGGCCACAAAGAAGATGCTGGCGTTTCCTGCACTCCTCTCACAGGTACTTCAGTCATCAATCACCACACGGGAAAACACGGACAAAGGCAGAGCTCACAGCTCTGGAAAGAGAATTTTTAAAGTTTGCAGAGGCACAAAACCCAGACCGGATGCAGTAAACGCAATGTTACTGATTTTGCTTTAGAACAATAATTAGATCTAAGAAACGCTGATCCCTGGTTTTGTTTTCCCTTGTCACTGGCACAGATGGTGCACTGAGGCTCACCAGTGGGAAGGGCAGTCACGAGGGCCGCCTGGAGGTCTATCACACGGGCCAGTGGGGCACGGTCTGCGACGATGGCTGGACGGAGCTGAACACGCAGGTGGTTTGCCGGCAGCTGGGATTTAAGTAAGATTACTTGATATTGGATATCTGACTTTGTGACTTGACAATGATGACAAACAGTTACATGAACCCTACATGGACCCTATTTTAAGAGTCTGGTTTTTTAATATTAGCTCAGTGCTTCATAGAAACTACGAAGTTAAAATCCATTAAAGCCTGCTTCCCTCAGTCTCACAGGGGTATTCAGGCCTTAGTTTAGGCAGAAAAACCTTCAACAAATGTGATTTAACAGCCTTTATTCACCGAGTTCCTTCCAATTCTCTTTTTTGCTGAGATCAATGCATGTGCTATAGAGAAAAACTGATTTGGATTTCTATTTTGCCTATAAAAATTTGATTCTTCTAAATCTTTGCTTGTTGTACAGTCATAATTAATGACAGACATTTTCAAGGTGTAAGTCCTTCTGCACTACCTCAAAAAAACCCACAGCCTGAAACAGGTATATATTGAAAAGCATATTTTATAAAAATCCCATTAGTTTCATGCATTCACTCTTCCCTACTTTTCCTACTGACTATGGCTATGAAGATACACTCTCAGTAGGTGACTGCTGTCTTGCCTTCAAACTGTAACAGCTGACATTCAAAAAAAGATTTTGTCTCATTTTCTCCAGACTGTGACATTTAAATGTATATATAATACTAAGAACATACTTAAAGCCTCAAAGTCATTGAGCTAGCCATATGTTTGGTTGAAGAGCGGCCTTAATCAAAGGTATTACATTCTTAAGTTTGTACTAATGTAACAGCAATTCCTTAAAAAACAACATTACTGAAGAGGCACCATATGGTGCTCTCACTGAATTTAATGCTAACTGAACCTGCATACCGAGAATACTTGAGAAAGCTTTATTTCTTCAGGAATAACCACTTCCCTTTCTAATGCTTAAGCATCACATGTCCTCTGATCACTGTGGACCAAAACATACCCTGTGTTGTGCAGGTATGGGAAAAGTGCAGCTATGGAAAAAGAGAGCTACTTAGAAGGAAGCTCTGGGCCCATCTGGTTGGATGATGTGATCTGCTCCGGGAAGGAGACAAACCTTCTGCAGTGCTCCCGGAGGGAGTGGGGAAAGCACGACTGCAACCATCAGGAGGATGTCAGACTCATCTGCCACCCAGAAAATGACAGCCACAAGCTCTCACTTGGTAAGGAAGGTCTTTGCTAAAGTCACAGCGTGAGTATTGCTGTGGATACAGATCCAACCAAAGTACGGGATACTTAAGGATTCTCAAAATCCTCGTATTTGTGAGGTGGGTGAAAGGAAGGAAGAGGAAGGGAAAAAACCTTACTTTTCTCCTGAAGATCATAGGAAGTAATCAAGTTTTTGTTTAGAGGAATGTAAGCATCCAGAACATTAAAGTTCAACAAGATTTGCAAGGTAACAAAGTCACAATCCAGAGATGCCGTTCTCTCAGTCTCCATCAGATTTTAGATGTATTCAGCACTTCCTGATGGTGTACCCAATTTTACTCAGCACTTCTCAACCTCCAAGTAACTCTGTCATGGTGTCAGATGCTGGAGACATACCTGAGCACTGAGAAATATAAATCAATAGTACATCCTCCTATGGCTTTGCATTCAGACAGTCCAAAACAAGGGATATGGAGAAGATGGGAAGTTCAGAGACAGCCATAAGGAAGGGTGAGAAGCATGAAGTTATTTCTGTGTTACTATTGCCTATTGTTTATATTGTGTCTGGGTGAACGGGCCCCACTTGCTGACCAGGACAGAATGATACTACACACACTGGTAAGAGTCCGTTCCAATGTCAAAAGCCTACAAACTTGTATGAAAATGCAGAGATAAAAAGACTGATAAGAAATTATAGAAAAATACCAATTACACAGTGAAACTGCAGAACCAAATATATACAAATAAATTCCAAAAATTCCTAACTCCACGTGTAGATAATTAAACAATAATTATGGCTATGAGCTACGCACAGTAGAAACTACAGGGGAACAATGGGTTACACAGCAATTCTGAAAAAGCTTCATTTTTACAATTTGCTGCATGAAGTGTGTAGCTTGTCAGTATGCAGCCTTTTAGAAAATTGCTGCCAATGCCATTTAGCTTACCCAATAATATTTCAGTTGATTATGAAATTAGTATTATATGCCTGTTTCCTGGAAATCACAGACTGAAGGTTTGTCCCACAAACTACAACATGGATTTACTGCACAATGTTGCTACTTGTTATAACAACATTCAGCACTTCCACATGTACTTTTCGAGTCTCTCCCTCTTTATATGCTTTTTCTATAGAGCCCTCTCACCATCCAATGAATGTTTTATGTTGCAGCACATGTATCAGATCCTATTTGGTAGAAAGAATTTTCTGAAACCAAAAATAACAGGAATTCAAACCATGACTGCTGTCTTTACAGATGCAAACCATCTGTGCCGCTTTGCTCAAATTCCTGTAAAATATAATCTCTGCTGAAGGAGTCTGGTTCAGTTAAATACATCCATATGGTAACATTCTCACATCCCCACTACCAGAATGCTATATTAATTTTGTGCTCATAAATATATATATAATTTCTAAACCACAAGAAGATTAGATAATAATAAAATATTATTAGTATTCCATGCCTCTATCTGGTTAATAGAAGTATAATTCTCACCTAAGTTGTATTCTTCCAGAACACACCAGTTCAACAAGAAAATGAAACAGGTTATCTGACATTTCCTAGAAGATTTCTGATTGGAATAGTGGACAACGACTGTTGTTACCATTTACTTCCCAGCATTTGAAAAAGCTTTTTCCCTGTAAGGATAAATTCAGTGGAAAAAGATGAGAAACTAGTAGATTACATGACTTAAGGAAACACCGATAGTAAGGAACACTAAAAAAGAGATAGAATACACTACAATAATGACACTTGTTCAGTAAGATCATGACAACGTAGCTAAACAGAAGGCTGGTGAAGTTAATTCATGTAACTGTCCAGACACTATGAACTCCAACAGAAACAATATGCTTTAAATTACATCGGAAGCAGACTTGGATTTTATCTTCAAACATTTCCCTATTCATTTAATGACTTAGGCCAGATTTAACAAACATTGACCAGATTCCTGCTTGGTATACAAAAGTTATTCATACACTAAACTAATCTGAATTAAAATATCAAATGCAAATATCTCAACATACTGCTTTGTTTAAGAATGCAATTAAGTAATTCCTCATCCTCACATATTTAGAAAAGATTAGGAACAGGTTAAAAGAATGAGGAAGATTCTTTTCCATTATTCTAAAAAGCAACTCTCATGAGTATATTAAAAGATTATAAAGTACGCAATACAAAAAGATTTAGAAGCTGATTCTCCCTTAAATATTATAAAGAGGCCACAGAGGAATTTGTAACTGTTTTAAGGATATTTGCGTTGCTTGCAGGCCATAGAGGAATTTTAGTGTAAGTGAGAATTAAGTATGTACTTTGCCTAATGAGTCAAAATTTAACTACAGGCCAAGCGCTGCAGAAACCACGATCAACTAAGTCTGACTAATCCACACAAGTGAGATTTCATGTTATGAACATATCTGAATAAGCAATCAATTTAAATTGCTAGGAAAATAATCAGACTTGAGTCTAGAATAACATGCTGCAGAACACTGGGCATAGTGATAAGGAATAGTTGAGTTCAACACAGTGCTGCACTTTTTTTGCTGAGACATTGGTTAGGAGGAGCAGCAGCAACTAGTTTGAGAATGGGTTTATGTACTGAGATACAGTTAAACTCAGCCATAAAGTTTCTGTAAGGAAAACCTGTCCAGCTTGTATGAGTATCATATCAAAGGTATCTCAGCTGTTTTCTACTTTTTCGTGGAGAATTGTGGTCAATTTTTGAGCTATGTCACATATTTGTATGGAATGAAGGAACCAGCTGAACTCTGAAGAGTAAAGTACAGTAGTATTTAGTGTTTGTCTTGTAATTTGTACAAACTGCTTCCTTTTGTCAGCCAGGAAAAACATGACTACTTTAACCACTGATACTAGGCTTGTTGAACATAAATATCAGTTGTATTGAATATAATGAAAATAACTTAAAGTACCAGTTCTTGCTTCTGTTGCTATGAGCTGACAGCAGTAATTTATTCCCAGGTCCTCCCATCAGGCTGATGGATGGTGAGAATAAGAAAGAAGGACGTGTGGAGATTTTTATCAACGGCCAGTGGGGCACAATTTGTGATGATGGATGGTCTGATAAGGATGCAGCTGTAGTCTGCCGACAGCTTGGCTACAAGTAAGAAAACTCATTAAGCTGTTTCTCAGGTTATGTTTTCTGTATCTAAAAATCTTAAGTTTCTGCAACCAAATACCACAAACATGTCTAATAAGATAATATATGTCTTTTAAAACTTGTCAGCTTGGCATTCTTTTAGAAAAGTGTATTCCTACTATTTGTATGAATAGTAGTAAGGCTATGTCTTCAAAAGGAATATTCATTAAGTACCATAACTGGGAATGTGAATGTTAGTATTCAAAAGTGTGTCATAGTCTGACTGGCAACAGAAATGCAAGTTAATGCTAGTTATAAGTATTTTTCTTTACAAGTTAAACATTGCAAATTATTAATCTATTAATTAAAATTTTAGTTGTCATATTTGTTTCAAAAACAGATCAGTGTCCACTGTCCATATGATGACTGCAGATTCAGATGCAGGCACACCAGCTACTGAATTCCTAGTTTAATGGAGTTTTTTCCTTCATTTACTGATCTGGCTACATTTGATGTAGCTCAAAGATCTGATGAAACTATTACACAAGGGATTATGGCTCCAGCCTGCATGACAGTAATTTGAATAAGCTTCATTTAATACAGGAATAGACCTGACAGAACAAACCCACCCTCTAATTAAAACCACTGCAATATATGTGTCACTTTTGAAAGAAGTCACTTAATCAGGCTTACATCACTCATCAGCATTTTTTTTCTGGATACCCAAGAGCAGCAAAAATATGACAACTATAGGGCAGATACATAAATAGCAGTACTAATAAGACTTGAAAAATATCCAGAACACTAGTGAAATACAACGGGAAATTAGTGAAATGCCTTCTCCAAGTGTATCTATAAAGAAATTTGAGCTGAAGAAATACAAATCATATTAACTGTTTGTTTTATCTAACAATGCGAGGTTTGTCCAACCAAATACCATCAGATTATGTCTGAACACACAATATACACCTTTTAAAAACTGCCTGGTATTCATTTAGTAAAAGCCTATTTAAAAGTAGTACTAGACTATGGCTTCAAAACTGCAAAACTTGACTTACAAGTCAAGATATCACTCTTATAAGTTACCTAACTGTAAATTCTAGGATAGGTGTCCATCTATCCTAATCCACTGGACTTCCTCCTTAACAATCTAATGAATAATGGTTATACTGTACCTGAAAAGCTCAGCATGTTATTGTGCACGGCCCTTCGTGTGAGAGAAGTGTGAGGAAGAGACCTGAAACCACTTCTCTCTCTAGGGACAGATCTGAGCAGGCAAAAAGGTTGTTCCTCTGACAGTCATCAGTGCATAAACAGCTGGCTTGGAAAGCGGCAATTAAGGGACACGTGTTTGTTAGGAGTGGACTAAAGCCAGTTATAAGAGCACATTTCAGCATGCAACAAATACAGAGACATAACATTTGTACCTTCAGAGATCTCCCAATGATATGAAATAATTTTCTCTATTAAGCTGCACTCCTTGCTCCAAGAGCACCATGATTTTTACATTCGTTTCCTGACAGGTGTTCTTCAGTGAGGGTTGGTTTGGGTTTTCTGTGGTGCGGTTGGTTGGGTCTGAACACCTTTCATTCTTGTTATCAGCAAACTGAGAGATTACTGATGCACAGTAAGAGATAGATTGCTTTTATATGAAGGTAGAAAGAAGGAGGTAGTGCCCTTATTAAGTAACTGATAAGATTCTGCAGAGACAATTCTGTACTAAACTGCAATAAATACTTCTCTGGGGAAGGATTAGAATACTGTGGTGATTCACAACAAAGTAGTTTTCAATATCCTGAGGAACTTTAGAACAATGCCCTAAAGCAGAAACTTCGTTATCTGACATAGAGATACCAAAACCAGGTAAGAATTTACAATGAGTGCCTGTACCATGTCACTATGTTGTAACAGCAAACATGAACACATGAGCTGCCCACTGGTATCAGAGAGTGTGACTTCTTTTTTTGTGGTTATCTGTAATCAGAGTATCCCTCACAAAAGAAAAACATTTGCAGCAAGAAGAGTCACATTACTTGGGACTGACAAGTCAAATCCTAGTAAACTCATTAGGCAGAGATTGTCCCATACCAGTTCCAAAGGTAGTTAAGGCTTTGGATTATCTGGCAAATACCTCCTAACTATGGAAATTGAAAATGTGTAAGGACAGTTGACCTTGTGGTAGCATCTCTTGTCTAGTTTTTTATGAGCTTCTCTTTCCTGGCTTTTTACAATTCATGCATTCTAACCAATGTTCTACTTGGAAATCCTGCCTGCCTACCCTTCAGTACATAGTAAAAAAATCCACACAGGCAAAGCTATTCATGTGCAAGTTTCAAAAGGGAGTAACCTCGTTTATATTACCATCATATTTCAAATATATGGATGTGGCAATTGAGAGCTGGTTCAGTTTGAGCCAGCCACACTTCTACTATGATGAAGCTTTGAAAATGGTTTGACAAATCAGGATTCCTCCCCAACAGACCAAACCCAGCTCAGGAAGGGATGTAAGCTCTCATGCCATTCCCACCTACCTTCCTCAACAATGCAGGTATTAAACAGGTACAAAAAGAGCTGTAACGGGAGAGAAATACTTTCTTGCCTAATACATTTTCATAGTCAAATTCTCTTTCTCTACTCCAGCATTTCATCACACCTGCAGTTACAGTTCTGTATGCACAGAAGCAGTACTTTACAATATACAATTATAAAATACCCTTTAAAATGGAAACCTACATTTTAGTTATCTGGAATTCCATATACCCTTATCCCAGTAAAATGTCAGTAAATTGCTCTTCACCAACAGGTAAACTTGTAGTTCTGGCACACCTAGAGGTGTCCGTGGCTTCCTGCCCCACTTCTCTGTATAGCCAGTTGGGTGGTCTCTCACTCATAATTCTTTCTGACTCTTAAACTGTATACAACAAAACATCTATTTGTAAATTAAGAAGATTATCCTAAGTAATTAACAGTAATAATCTATCACAAGAGTTGCCAAGTGAGATGCTTAAATGCTACACAAGCACCAAGTACTGGGTTCCTCCCAAGAACGGTGCGGGGTGCAGACATTAAACTGGTCTGCAGTCACATGACATTTTTACAGCTCAAAAAAATTACATGATAACAAAACATTTTAGTAACTACTAACAACTAATAGGTCTCTACATCATAGCTCCTACTGCATCACAAGTATACTGGGATGATTTAACCGGCCCATCTTTCTGAGGGAATCAGACCTGAACAAATTATTTTTAGCATTCACAGATGCTGACTTTATACAAGGATTAAAGAGATTATGAAAAAGCAGCTTTCACATATTTTGTTTTATGGCAAAATGTAATGCTGATATAATGTAAAATACTTTGCACACTGCCTTCTAACCAGATACACAAAGGCAGTTTTTAAACATTAATGAACTGTAGCAATTTTATTGGAGTTTTGTTTTTTCTACATACCAGAGTAAGAGAGGTGATGAGAAAGTGGCTGTTATCCAATCAAACAGTGACAGGGTTTGGAATGAAACCTCAATGTCTATCACTGCTCACTTGGAAATATTTGAGTAAAATGTAGAATAATGCCTCCAAATGTTTAATAATAACAAAAAAAATGCTCTGTTTCCAGAGGTCCAGCTAGAGCAAGGACAATGGCCTATTTTGGTGAGGGCAAAGGGCCGATCCATGTGGATAATGTGAAGTGTACAGGCAATGAGAGATCCTTGGCAGACTGCATTAAGCAGGACATCGGGATGCACAATTGCCGGCACAGCGAGGACGCAGGGGTCATCTGTGACCACCCAAGCAAGAAAGTCCCTGGGAACAGCAATAAAGGTGAGGCGCTGTCGTGAGGGGCAGAGCAACAGGTCCGGGTGGGCAACAGTCATGGTAGGAAGAGACAGACTTAACAATCCCACCTCATGGAGAAAACAGTTTTATCAAAAACAATTATAGAACAAAAGGGGTGGGAATCCTCTCTGCGTACACTGTGTGAGCTTATTCTGTGCAGCTGCACAAAGGAATCACCAAGACTACTCAGCTGACACAGGCTATTTGTCTGCCGTGGTTTACAGCAGCCACCATGTTCATTAAGTTGCTCTAGGGACATGAAAATGCAAAAACCTAAACAGCTCCTTTCAGCTTTTCAAGGTACAGGTTATCCTCAGATAAGGACTGAGACCTGTGTGGTTGGCCAAGGTCTGCTTCCACTTACAGGGAGTAAGGAAGAACTCTATAAAATCCTACATATTAGAGGCAAATGCATAAATTACTCTGATCATAGTCAAAAGAACTCAGCTAAAAAGGATTTCTAAGTCTTGAAAGAATTCAGTGTATTTCCCCAGTCAAAAGATTTCAGCTAGAAAGGATTTCTAAGTCTATTTTCCCCAATCAAAATTTGCTTGTTAAAAACTACCACGAAACACAGAATAACTTCAACCTTTAGATTTTTTTAAAGTTAACTCTTGTTGAATATTGGCTACTCTGCTTGTTGAGTTTAATGCTCTCTATATCTCCCTTTCTGGTTTAGATTCCCTTGCTTCTGTTTGTGGACTGAGGTTACTCCATCGCCGACAAAAGCGAATAATTGGCGGGAAAAATTCTTTACGGTAAATAATTGGTAAAGACAAATGATTTTGAATATAAAGCTTTTAAGACATGTATTTGTCCTAAGTGGTTTGAGTAATTTACAATTTTATTGTAGGCTCGTTGTTTGTTTTTCTTTTGACTTGTCATGATGTAGGAGTAGAAATATACCCAAAGCAAATTTGGTAGGAAATTAAGAAGTATTAATGGATAAATACTTGTAGTATTAGTTGAAAATCTGGAGATGCTTATGGGTTTAGTTCTTGAATAGGTTAAATTTTTAACTTACAAAACAGCTACTTTACTTCTATCAAAGGATACCTTTATATCAGGATGTGAGCTATAAAAAGAGAGCTATGAATGTAGTACAAGGTTTTAAATGCCACCTACACCAAAGAAAAGGCCTGGGTATGATTCACTGCCTAAGACCTTATTTTCCTTCACAAAATAAGCCTTGATGATGACACAGCTAAAAAACCAGGAAGCATTGACTTTACTTTCTTAACAGTTGTGACTAAACAAAAAAAAAAAAAAATTCACACAATCCTACAAAAGGCATTGTAAAAAATACACTACCACCATCATTACATGTCACTGTGCAACCTATTTCAAAGTACATGCACAGCACCAGTCAATCCATTTCACAGAAGACACTGCTCAAAGTGGGGGAGTTTCAAAGAACAGTAACAAGAGGGAGCCCAGAAAAATATTTAAACACAGCCAGATAAAGTAAAGTAGGATGACTTACCTTAGTAAAGAGACAAATGAGATAACAGATAATGCATTGCACAGGAAGAGACTGAGAATTCTTGTCTCAGAATATGTGTTCTAAGGACACTTGCTGAAATGCAATTGTGACAAATAATGTACTGCACAATTCAGCTGGAGCAAGGAAGCTCGTCTCATCATAAATCAGTACCAGGATGTTAGATGAAGCAAAAAGGTGAGAAAAATCCAATAGTGCATGCAGAAATGCTTCGTAATCAAGAAAGAGAGCATATGTACATATCAGTAAAAGGACTCAATGTCACAAGAAGTCATTAAGATAAAGAACTTGAGGAAGTTTGAAAAGAACTGGATACTTACGTATGTACCAGCAAATCCAAAGCTGTTTGAATTACCACATTTTAGAAAAACATATTAAATCCTATCTTCCAAAACTGAAAAGTGCCTAAATTGTTTTAGTATTTATGGGAAGTGAATTTCTCCACCTTACTTTAAAATATTTGGCACTTGTAATGCTGAGATGCTGGACTAGATGATCCCTGGCAGCTCTTGTTGTCTAGCACACCCATTCAAGTTGGCAGTACTCAGAAAACACTCAGACTACAGACTATCTGTTGCTTACTCTTAGATGCTGCTGTTGCTTACAGGTGCATCTCTCTTCCTCTCCCTTCTCTGATTCCTAATCTATTAAACCAGCAAAAAAAGAATCCATCCTGTATTCACAGGTATGCAAGTATGGCCAGATCTACTATATAAAACAGATAATCACAGGCTGACAAAAGGTGCTCATCTATACTTGAGACGTCCACAGTTACTTTATACCTCTTGGTTTGCCAGCTTCCTTTTTCATGAAGACAGGGATGGATGCTGGGTTCAGCTTTTCAAGAAATTCCCCTTTCCCCTCTCCAGTTGACAGGAAATTTCTGGTTTGTTGACTTGGATGGTATTTGGCGAGGAACCCACAGAATGTATTTTTGGCCCAATGAATGCAATCTGAGAAGGGAAAATTCAAATAGCTGACTGTGGGAGGAAGCACTCAGAGTGCTGGATGCCCAAACTCTCTGTAAAGTAATCTGGACCATTGTTAAATGGAATTCTGAATGCTGCAGGAATATAAAGGTATTCACCACCGTTAAAAAACAGCACATTTTGTAAGCTGTGTCAGTCAGAGAAAGCCAAGAGGATGCACACTCCAGGTAACTGAGCAACTACCCAAGTTCCGCACTGCTGTACCCTAACACCATGTGTCACTGCTCTGCAGGGGCGGCTGGCCGTGGCAGGTGGCACTGCGGCTGAAATCCTCTCATGGTGACGGGAGACTCCTGTGTGGTGCTACTCTCATCAGCAGCTGCTGGGTTCTCACTGCCGCACACTGCTTCAAAAGGTGGGTCTCTCCTCAGTAGTGCACCGTGTTTCAAACTGTTTTGTTGTTCTGGGCATAAGCAAAACCATTCTGGCTCAAGCCCCTGGAAAACTGTTCCAAGAGTTGGCCTCTGGTTTTAAAAAACCCTACCATTCAACCTCCTTTCCGCCAAACAAACAAAACACTGTAATGCATCAAAATTATTTGGGTGTTATCATTCATGTGATTTACATTCACAGCTTCAGCATTTTCATGAAAAAATATAGACAACACCTCTGACATTTTAACTTTCTGTTCCAACAAAAACGCAGCTTATGGCTTTCAGGTTATAATGAAGATAACTGAGCAGACACCGAACACAGGCACTGTAATATTTCAGATTAATTTTGGTAACAACAGATCTTTGCAATGACAGACATTTTAACTGTATCACAGCAGTGACTAAATGCAGGACTTCACTGCTGATGAGGTTACTGAAGTATAAAAGCATCAACTTGCACAATAAGGAAGCTAATCTAGTATTTTAAACTTTCAATGGTGATTATTTCATTGGAATGGGCTGGGAAGAAAGCATAGAAGAGCAGTACAGTTTTGAGGGTATTTGCTAGAATTTGCTCAAGTGGGCTGCAAGTGTTTCAAATTTTGACTTTGAGCCTTCCCTTTTGCACACTAGTAACTAAAATGAAGAGTCAGATACACTTTTACTCAAATGCATAGTGTTACCTTTGCTCAGCATCAGATGCACATCTTTTCATGTTTCCTGAAATCATGAAGGACTTTTCCTTGGTAATATTTCAAGCTGAAATAGTCAAACTCAGTAAAATTTCCTGCTATTTCAACTGATGTCCCAGGTGTTTCTGCAGAACTACAGAAGCACTTCAGTTGCTTTCATCAAAATTCATAGACAACAACTTCCTATTCCCCTGTTCATCATCTCTGTAGTGATTACCAAGGATGCTACCTGAGGTCTTGAGAAAGCCTTTCATTACAGGCTTGAACACTGAATGTGGTGCCAAGGAATGCCCGTTTTGGTACTGTGCTGAGCACCCCCATGATGGAGCTGGAGCAAAGTACACTGTGGTACTTCCAGACTGGTGCAGCCACTCGAAGGGCTGTTACAGGCTACCCTGAAACTGTTACCTGTGCTCTCAGTGATCAAATTATTGTTTTGTCCCAGAAGTTACATTTAAACTGCAATTAGACCTAAGCGTGCAGCTCCAACAGCCTGTGGATGCACTACTCTTCACTGTAAATGAGGGAAGGCGCCTTTAGCTCTAAGCTGGCTTTGGACAGTCTGGGCTGAACTTCCAAATGATCTCAGAGTGATTTTAAGGGATAGGTTTCCAAGAGCTATCTATAGATCAAGTGCCTTCTTCAGATATTTTCCGCAGATGGAAAAGAGAAAGCCCAGTATACCATTTCTCCTATCCTGGAAATTGGAACACTGCTTAAGTAACCAAAGTGGGCTCATCTGTACTAGGGATAAAAATCAAGCATAATTTTATTAACAATGATTAGAATTGTTCATCAGTACTACAGTGGAATTACTGGTTTCTATACTTTTGCAGACACATAATTTAAGATAAAATGTTTGAAGCTATTTTTTGTTTTATAACCCACGCATCTTATTAGGAAGTTTTGTCCTGAGTTATTCCAACAGCTACAGGGAAATTAGAAGGTCTATAAATTTAAAAAAAGTAACTTTGGATAATTAGAAATACAAGGCATAGGAAAAACCCCTTAATTTATCCTATACAGAAGGTCATCTTGAGATGAACAGATGTTTGCTCACAGCCTGCAGCTCTCTGTCCATAAAGCCTAGAAGTACAATTTTGCTCATGGAAGACTTGAAGGAGATCTGCAGAATAAGACCAAGAAAGCTTTACAGGCAACCAGGAATGCAACCCACAACTAGAATAAATATTCAGTGATGCAGCTATATATTGTGCCAAAAACTGTAATGTTCCTGCTTTGTCTGCTGCTCCTCAAGCAAGCTTTAGCAAGCTATGGAGACCAGAACATTGCTGGATGGTATAAAAGGAACAGAAGGTGATGGGACACTGTGGGGTATTTTCTGAAAGCATATTAGAAATTTCTTGTTGAAAGCTATTGGGGAAAGGGAGAAATAAAAGGAAAAATATTTCTGTTAGCTTAGCCAGATTTTAAAATAAATACATGTACCCAACAGTATTCCCTTGTTTTCATTTTGCCCAGGAAGGGCTGTGTGTCCTGTAATACAAAAATCTTCACAGGCATGCACAGAAAATTGTTATTTCAGCCACAGTAGTAGTCTCTAAAGTATTTACCATTTAGTCCATGATGTGAAAGAAATTGGGATTGTATCAGATGCAAAACAAGCCTAAGATTTACAGGCCTCCTGTCAGTTTGACAATAGGTGCTTGTGATGCACATACACTTTGTTATCCTTCCTATAACTTCAGTTGATGTAAGAGGTTTTTATTACGTTACCTAAGACTCTAGAATTTCTCAACCAACCTACAAAGCAGGCCTGAACACTGTTTTCATTCCAGTAATTATCGGAGCACTGCAATGATGTCAGTACTCAGGTTGTCATTGCAGTAACTGGCAGTTCATGTTACCCTTACTAAAGAAATTTATAACACACACCTTGTACATTTGAAGTAAGTGCCAGTCATGGCAGATGGCCCTAAGAAACTTGCCTGTGAAAATATACAAAAAGGAACATAGCACAACCTGAAACCTCAGGAGGAAGTCTTTATATTCTTTAGGACACACTGAAATGTCAGTGTAAACTTTTGAGAAAGCATTTTTGCTCTTCAAAAGATTTTTTTGGTAACATTAGTTAAGTGCACAATAAAGAAACCGATGAACTGTTTGCATGCTCAGGATGTGACTTTGCCTGAGCCAGCCCTATTTGATTTCACCTCCATCTCAGGTATGGCAACAACACTCGCAACTACGTGGTGCGGGTTGGAGACTACCACACGCTGGTGCCAGAGGAGTACGAGGAGGAAATCGGAGTCCAGGAGATTGTGATGCACAAGGAGTACAGGCCTGACAGCAGCGACTATGACATTGCCCTGGTGAGGCTGCAGGGGCCCGAGGAACAGTGTGCAAGGTTCAGCACCCACGTCTTGCCTGCCTGCTTGCCACTGAGAAGGGAGCGACCACAGAAAACTGCTCTCAACTGTTTCATCACTGGATGGGGCGACACAGGTAAAATCATCTCCGTGCACCAATCTGATTATCTGAAACTGCTTTAAAAAAACCCTCTAATAATTAAAATAAGAAAATGCTCAAAACAAAAGCATTTTACTTTTTACATAGGGGAATATTTTCTCTCCTGATCCTTAACCAGGAATGACAACATTTTGTTTACTGAATATAGTTTGTGTTTGGAAAGCAGTGATTAACGATGCCACTCTAAATCACAGACCCTGTCACTAAAATGGCCTCATTAAGACTGACAAGCAGGAATAAAAAGCTTATTTGTTGCCAGGCACACCCTGCAGAGCAGCTTATCACCCCTGCCTCAGTACATAACTAGCAGCTCTAACACATTTAAGGTTTCAAAGGTAAGAACCATGACTATTTTAATTTTAGAAAGGTTATTTAAATTACTTCAATGGAAAAATTGATGGAAAATATACACATAATAGAATTTCAAATAACATTTTAGTGTTCCTTGTTACCACTGACATTTTCAACCAGCTTTGATTTAAATAATAGAACATCTTGCCAAAATTTACAAGAGCCTCAATGCAATCTGCATTCCAGGCTTCTACTCGCTTTTTCTGGTGAGTACAAGATTCTTCCTCTTCAAAAGTCTTTGTCCTTTAAATGTTTCACAAATTAATAACCATGTTTTACTTCTACGTTCTTGTGGTGCTGAATACAGTTCAAGACAGCAACCACACTTGAGCCCTTGTTCCAGTGACTCACTCACACTGGCAAGGAGACAAGGCACGGCCAAGTATCTGTTCCTCCTCTTTACATGCACTAATCTGAGTGCACAAATGTTGGGGCCACTGTACTACAATAAATGAGAGAGACGTGTAGGGTGGGTTTTTGCTAAAAACAATTGTTAATTCATTGCCCAGCTCTGTCTAGCCTTTTTACATAATTCACTGAAGGTCCTGCAATACTGTTAACTTAGGACATCTATTTAAGGAAACATTAACCACTGCAGTAATTGGCTTCAATTTATGGTAAGAAATTACATCATTGCAGTACCTCAGCTGCCATTTCACACTTACTATATCAATCATAAGTACTTCACAAGTTACAAGATTTTACTTAAAAATAAGGCCAAACCAACACTGGCTTTCATTCTCCATGCTTCCAACTGAAAGAGGTGCAAGCTATGGAAAAAAAGTAGAAAGACCCATTTGGATGCTCTACTTGGAAGCCACCAGAAGATGCAGCACCTGTCAGGCTGAGCTACGCTAGATTTGAACTGGTGACATAGAAATGAAGTATTTCTACTGCTTTACTCTCAACTGCTCAAGACTCCCAAAAATTGCTTCCACATAGAGGTATTATGGCATTCTTCTGTAGAAGACACAAAGTGCTCAGAATTAACCAAACTCTGCCCTTGGAAAGATCTGGAGAACACATGCAGAAAAGCTACTTTTTAAAAAAGCATCTATATTTTACATTTACAATATCTATAGTATTTTAGTATTATATTTAATGCACAGATTTTTTCAGTAATCTTGCTTCCAGTAATTTTATATAATGACAAAGCAGTGTGAAGGCCTGAGAGCAAAAATTGGATTAAATCACATGTATGTTTCCAAGACTAACCATTGTAATGAGATAATAATTTGGATCTCCTTTCTAGGACGGGCTTATTCAAGAACATTACAACAGGCTGCCATCCCCTTGCTTCCCAAGAGGGTGTGTGAAGAGCGCTACAAAAGGAGATTCACGGGAAGAATGCTCTGTGCTGGAAACATGCAGGAACAGAAACGTGTTGACAGCTGTCAGGGAGACAGCGGTGGACCACTGATGTGTGAACGCCCTGGGGAAAGCTGGGTTGTGTATGGTGTGACCTCCTGGGGCTACGGCTGTGGGGTCAAAGATTCCCCAGGTGTCTACACAAAAGTATCGTCTTTCGTACCCTGGATTAAAAGTGTGACCAAACTATGAATGTCCGTAATGAAAACCAAACTTTGAGGCAGGACAACTTGAACAGCACATGCAGTGCACAGCTGGGGCCCACAGTGGGTGGAAACAGACATTTTCCTGATTTGTGTGTTTTTATTAAATCCAAGCTGTATACACACACAGCCCTTCCAGTCAAGGATTACTGTCCTCCCTGTTCCGGAAGTTTAAATATTGCATGAACAAGTTGCCATGTATTTAAGGGGAAAAGTGATAGCCAGGTAGAGTAATACTGGAGCAGGACAGCTGGAGACTTTGCTGAGACTCACTGCCAACAAGACTGCAGCTCCAAGCTATTTATGCTCCAAGCTTCTCTACAACTAATTACAGATCTCAATTAATCTTCAGTCTAGTTTATTTAATCTATTAGTACTATGATTTTACACTCAGTCCCCTAAATCTGACTCATGTTTCAGTAGCTAATGAGACCATTAGCAGACTGATTCTTGCTAAATAATTCTGAATATATATTAAACGCAGGAAGGAGAATAATGGTCAATAATCAGATCCCCAGGTAGTCTGCTAAATGTCCTCACAGGTTAGTGTGCATAAAGTACATTCCCAAGTACAACAGGCAGTAGTACACTGACAGTTTCTCCACAAACATCCTGCACAGCTGCAGGAGCAACCACTTATTTTCTCTCCTCTACGTAAGTAACATTTGTCGTATTTCTGAAATTCATAATTTTGAGTATATACAGCATTTGGAGAGGATTCACTTTTCCTGTTTACCACTAGCTGTCAGTACAGCGTCAGACTAACAAACATCCCAATCCTCTCACTGCTGGGTTTTCCTCAAGTAGTGCAAAGAACCTCTGTAAATCCTACCAGAGGAAGTTATACATACAATGGAGTTGTTGAGCCAAAACTTGTCTGAAAAAGTCTATTAAGTCTTAAACTATGTTTGCTACAAAATAATATTTAGACAACTCTCTCCTGCAAGTTGCAACACTGGTTCAGACTGATCTCACAGGAAAGCTTAGTTTTCAGTGACTTATAAAGCACTGACACATCTTGATTCCATTAGTTCCTTTTCCAAATACCGTTCCCCATGCTATGAAATCCCTAACAACTTACTATAAAAGTGCACTGATAACCAACTTACTGTCCTTCTAGAAAGGGCCACCACATTGAACCTAGAACACAGGAGGTAATCACCAACTTAGTGCAACACTGAAGGGTATCAGTCTGGAAATCCCCTGGGGACTGGCTCAGCACTGCCTCTACAGTCCCTGTCAAAGGCCATGCTGAGCACCTCCATGTGTGCTCTACGTACCACATTAACAGCCATGCTCATAAAAACCAAACTGAAAGCTGTGGGCCATGAAACACCCCAGTGTGACAAGTGTGGCAGATGAGTGTGACCACATAGTGATTGTGCAAACTGTGACTACCAGTGACTGTTTCCCTGTTTCCTATTCCCCAAACTGGCTATGACTGTGTTGTGTGGTGTTTTGTGAAAAAGTGGGGTGCTTGCATTCATGCTCTAAGTGGGCAATCATTCATTTCTGTATGGTTGTGTGTCTCTCTGGCGTTATAACAAATATCCAAGACAACTCACTTGCACATGAAGTGGCAATGATATTGCAGAAGCCCATGTGATTGAACATTTGGCCCCTAATCTCTCTGACCTCAAACTTAAGTTTTCAAGGGTCAGGACTAATTATTGTAACTGGTGCTAAACTAGTACATGAGGTGCTTTAATATATTTCAGTTCTCTGTAATTCCACACTATGTGAAATAGTGTGAAATATTTAAAAACATCAAAAACCACAGTACTGTGACCACCTACTGTTAGACCAATGCGAAACACTGTGCTAGTGAACTTTGAAACCATTACATTTTTACTTCTATATAGCCCTTAATTACAGGGAACTCATTCTGTCAAAATGTATCTGCTTGTAACATCCGAGCTTTGCTGTAAAAGACCCAGAGACTTGTGGTGAAGTAGGCTACATAGTGCAATATATGCAATGTATACAGGCAAAATAATCATCTTTTGAATAGTTGCACCACAAAAACAGGATACTGAGGGGAGGGGGAATTAGGCCTGCATACTAAGTGTAGTAAACGTTTAGATTTAGTACAGTACTTTGTTAGTTTTGCTCTTTTAATAGAATGCTTTGTTAGATTTTAAAATGTTGCACTACTGTTTCCATGCTGAGCATGCCTTTTCAGTTTTTAACATAAAATGGTCTCCATCTTACACCATTCTCTTTTTTGTTCAGTGAGCCTGATGGTACACATGTATACAATAAAAACTGCCACACTGACTGCAATTTCTGTATGTTAATTAATGCTGTGGACGTACAAGCACGGCTGAGGAACATCAGATGGGTAAAGCTCACATGAGCCTGATTATCTGAGAACAGGGGCTCTTCAAACCATATAAACTTAGGGCTATTTTCTCAGAGGGAAGTTTGCCTCTGAATGACAGAATTCCCAGTGATTTAACTCAGACCAGTAATGTCGTCCTAAGTTCATCCTACACTTTTAAACCTGTTTAACACCTGCGCTAACGGTGGCACAAACCATGAAAACACTTGGCACTTCCATTACCAGATGAGATGACCATCCTAAAGAGATTTGTCATCTCTCCAGGTTCTGCAGCACCATGAAGATTTATAGTTAGATGCAGCCCTCCTAGACTTCCCAAGTTTTTGTTAATTTTCCAGAGAACATACAGAGAAACATCACTGCAACTAACACATGAAGCCTCCTTAATGTGTATCTTACTCGACTCTCAACTTCCCAAAGTAAAAGGGCCAGTCTGCCTGGCATTTGTCCATGTAAGATAACCAAGTAGCTGCCCTTGTAGAACAGATGTGTTATTTTCTAGGAGTGCTGAGGTTACTACGGAAGTCCAATCTTGTTGGAGAAAAGGAAACTCACAGAACACACTCCGGATTGTTGGCTACCAGGCTTGGCAGCCACCACCTTGCAATCCTGAGCAGTAAGAATGCCATATGATAGGGCTGTTTAAGAGGAGAGAGTAATCACACACCACCAGTTAAACAGGTGTGCTATCACTTACTACAGTGCCACACAAGAGCACACATTCAATTCAACTCTACTTCCGCTAGGGCAGAAAAAGTATATGCTTAAAAAGAAATCTGAAGTTTCCTATGACAGCTCCCTAATCTCCCTACCAAACACAACCACCGGAAGTCATTTCCTCAGATCTAATCCATGCTGTAATTAGAGCCCACAGTTCTGCTCCATTCACTTCAAGCAGGAATCCTGACCTCAGCTGATAAACACTCAGCAGCCAATTACACCGCATGCTGATCATCTCAGTTCTGGCTTCACAGATTTTGTTTCCCAGTCCTTTCAAAGCCTCCCTTTCCCCTTAAAGTTTCAGTTTCCAACTATTTGAAAAAAAAAAATAATTATCTGAAAGATATTCTGTAAGAGAGTGTGCCAGCACAGCTGGTATTCAGTATGACAGTACGTTTACTTTAAAGTATCTTGTCTGAGTATGCAAAGGTTCACGATCTACTGGATCTCCATCAATTTTCTTAAATATGGATCCCTCAGCAACCGCAACTGAAAAACCAGCTGTATTTTAAGTCACTGCTTCTGCCCTGCAATACTTTCCTCTGATTCAAGCCATACCACTTCTGGAGTGGTTCCCACACAAGGCATCAGACATCTGAAACCACAGATTCTGCCACACTTAAGGCCCAAAAGGTGTGTCCCCAGAACAAGCAGATCTGGCATGTGTAAGTAATTCTGACAAACATGTGCACATCTAGTCTTAGTTACCAGCAGTCTTTCAAGAAAGAAGTCACACTTGCAGCCAAAATCATGTCTCTTTATTGACTTATTCATACATACCAATGCTTTACATTCACACAGACACCAAAATTACAGCTGTAGTTTCCACATCCATTTTCCAGACTTCAAAAACTTACCTGCAGCTTCTGCAGCACAGGCACACTCCTTGCAACAGCCTAACACACTTCGAGAGCAGAGGAGCCATCCCTGAAGGTGCAGCACAGCCACTCAACCACCAAAACCATCACCGTAATAGCTTAAGGCATAGTGACAGCCCAAAGAGAGGAGCAGCACATCCCCAGAAGCAGCACAAAACGAGTTCCTAACTGTATTTGTCTATATAGAAGCAATCAAGGCTAATTTTAGGCACAGTAAGCTGGGTTCCAGCCCCTCTTCATCAAATCAGATGTACTGAAGCAGCTGTCATTAAAGCTCCAGGATTTTTCCTTTGTTTAAAAATCGAGGTTAAGACCTAGCCTAAAATTAGCTTTTGCTAGCTCTGCTTGACAACCAGAAATATTACTGCTCCCAAAAGGCATCAGTTCCAGACGATTAAACACATCCACCCTATCCTAAGCAAAAATTAACAGATTTAGTCACAGCTACTTCTAGAATTCACATGTGGAATTTAGCCCCATCTTCTTCTGTCATCATAACTCAAGAGGGTTTTTTCCCTGCAAAAACAAGGTTGAGGCAGTTTAATATTGCTACTGGAAACAAAAACAAGACAGCAATCATCACTGAACAGCAGGACGCTCTCCTAGGAGTTGTAAAACTTCTCTGAAACAAAGCTGTTGGTATCAACTTCCAATCTCCCTCGCTCCTGCAGCTGCAGATTTCTCTTAGTACTCACATGCTTATCGAAAAAGACATTTCCCTTGCACAGGATAATCCTGAGAAATCCGTGCATTCGGATGTTTCTAGTTTGGCAGCCAAAGTACTGGCAATGTGCTTTTTATGCTACGAATAGTGCATTGTTTTCTAACGTCTCTACATCCAAACTCAACTCCTCCTAGTCACACCAATACACTTAGTCATACTCTTCTGTCCCGAAAACACATACAAATGAAGCATGCCTTAAAATAAAACACCAAGCCGATACCTTGATTTCAAAGGACAAGTCACAGTAGAGTAATCGCTAAACATATATTATCAAATCTATATTATTCATTCCCCAAACCTCACCTCCGAAGAGCTTTTTAGGTAACACACAGCCAGTCACATACTTACACTTTTTGGGAAGAGGATCTTCAAGAAGTACATCTCCATAATTTCAGCTTCAGCACTCCTGTGGAATTTAAAAAAAAAAAAAAAAAAAAAAGTTTAAAAACTGCGATTTAATAGCTCCATATGGGGAAAAAAAGGGAGAAACCTGAAAAAATAATAAAACAAAAGACACTCAAAAAAGGGGGAGACGGCTAACCCCACGGCAGACTCAGTTTGTTACTTGCCACAGTCAACGACTCATACCCACAAGAGGGTAAAAGTTTTGCCAATTAGCAAGGCCCTGCTCTTCCATGCCTAGGAAGGGAGTCAGCCACAGGCGGCAGCTCCCATGGAGTCATGGATCCCTGCGCCCCCCTCCGCCGCCACGTGGCGGCCGCCATTTTCCCTTCCTCCCTCCCTCATGGGGGCCTGGGCCTGAGCCGCCCGGCTCCCACCTGTCCTCCCTATTACGGAGCCCACCCCGTAACGGAGCGTACCTTCTGTCTGCTCCGCTCCGCTCCTCTGCGGCTGTGGAGGAGAACGCGCCGGATCCGCGAGCACCGCCGCCGCTACTGTCACTTCACCTTTACCCTCACCCTTCCCGCGCCCGCCGCGTGCCCCCCTCAGCGATAACAGCTGCGCCGCGTGCCCCCCTCGGCGATAACGGCCGCACCGCGCGCCCCCCTCAGCAATAACGGCCGCGCCGCGTGCCCCCCTCAGCGATAACAGCTGCGCCGCGTGCCCCCCTCGGCGATAACGGCCGCACCGCGCGCCCCCCTCAGCAATAACGGCCGCGCCGCGCGCCCCCCTCAGCGCCAACGGCCGCGCCGCGCGCCCACCTCAACGCCCACGGCCGCGCCGCGCGCCCACCCGCCCACGCGGAGCCCCATCCGCACGCGACCGACCCTGCACGCGCCAGCGGCGGGAACTGGGCACCGGCTGGACCCCGGGCTGGGGGCGGGGCTTCAGGCGCTGGGCGGGGCCACGGCGCGCAGGCGCACTGAGCTCGGGCACACGGGGAAGGCGCGGACGGGAGGGAAGTAGGAGCGATCTCTCCCCTTTTGATTCCCGCTCCTTCCCGAAGATCCCGAGTATCATCCCCAGGGGCAAACGGGCTACGGCACTCTCTCCAAAACAAAGCAGAGACCTTCAGCTGATCGAGACAGCGATGCTGCTTTATCTGTGTGGATACACATCTGCATATGCTTGGTCCAGTCACAAGATGGGCCTTAAATGCTACAACAATACTGCTTGTTATTGGAAAACCATGGGCTAACATAAAAATCAAGAGGTCGTGAAAGATGTAGTAGAAAAGTGAAGTCATCCCTGTAGGTGAACACAGGTCATTTTCCTTTTCCAGTCCATGTAAGCAACTGCATGCTGCCTGAATGTCCATACCTTCATTTTTAGTTTGAACAGGATAGAACAGAACAGAATATTCCAGCTGGGACCTACAAGGATCATCAGTCCAAATGCCCAACCACCTCAGGCTGACCACAAGTTAAAACCTGTTGTTAAAGGCATTTTCCGAATGATTTTTAAACACTGTCAGGCCTGGAGCACCAACCACCTCTCCAGGGAGCCTGTTTCAGTGTCTGAACACCTTCTCATAAAGAAATGCTTCCTCATGTCAAGTCTAAATCTCCCCTAATTACTTTACACCACAGCAGCTTATTTAACTATTATTAGCCATCCTCAGTCCAGGGAAGATTCAAGCTCAATGTATGTTTTTTAGATGATCACCCTTACTTTGGCTGAATTCCTCCTCCTCCTCCATGTGGGTTTCCCTAGCCCTTGGTTTCAGCTGTTGATTCCTTTCCTGCTCCTGGGATTTGCTCTTTGCTGACTTGTGCTTTCTCAATCCATGTTGCTTTGAGAGACAAAAAAAAAGTCTTTTGCCTTTGAGTTCTAGGAATTTGTGGACTGGAAGAACTGAAAAGAAACATTATACGAAAGTGGATAATCAAAGACAGAGGCCAAGAAGGTATTATTTGTAGCAAGGATCTTTCCCTTTTCTTACTACATGTTATTACTTTACTGTTTCTTTAAGAGATTATAGAGATTATATTATACAAGAAGTTTAGACTTCTTAATTTTAAGTTGCATTCTGTAATGAATGCAATATTTTGTTAGTGTAGGTTTCCTATTTCCCACACTCCTAAGCAGCTTTTGCCCAGTTAGATAAGTACGTTTTTATATTCTGTTCTGAGTTTGCTGATAACAGTGAATTTTCCTTTGGACATTCATACCATCTTCAGAGGTTTCTCCAAAGAAAGCTTTTCCATGTCTGTGTAGGCTCATGCATTGGCACAACTATTGAATCCCCAAGGCAAATGATTCGAATAAATTTTCCTTGTTATCTTAAAAATAGCAAACTCTGGAGATGTTTCTCCAGCGCATTAGCAAGTGCTGGCACAAGAAATAAAAAGTAAGCAGGAAGCAAAAGCAGTAAAACAAGCAGCTGCATAAAGCAGCAATATTCACTCACAGCAAGAGTAAGCAGTATTTTTCATTTCTGAAAACATTTCGTGCTGCTCCTGTGCTGCTGGATTGTGTTGTAGCTCAGTGTCAGGCTGCAAGAGCTGCTAACCAACCTGGAAAAGGACAACTTCTGTGAACATGAAAGTCACTTCCACACATCACTACATTTTCTTATCAGAGTTTATTGTTGTACTTCAAATACCATGCCACTATCAGAATAATATCTATTTTTTATTAAAAAAAACTCTGAGAAAAACGTTTCCAGCAATTTTCATTCAATGTGAATGACAAGAGTATTACATCTATAAACATTGAAATATCTATTTAATTTCTTCCTGAGGAAGTTTCACATTTTTAAGCAATGAAAAAGGATATTCTGTACAAGATAGTCTGCAAATCATTCAAACTAATTCTTTCTGCACAAGTAGAACTGGGAAAATGTCACAGTATTCTCAGGAATGTTAGCTCAAATAATTAGGTGATTTCAGATCAGGCTCTGTGTTTACACCCCCAAATGGTCAGTATCTGCTCAGAACCACACATTATTTTTCAATGGCACTGATGTCTGCAGAAATCAAATTTCAGAATCATTTTTATGAAAATGAAACTCACAAAATCAAGCAGTTGTTAAAGAAATTGCTTGTGCAGTTACCTACCAGGGAACAGGAACGATGGCTGTATTGCCAGCTACAATAAAACATCTGACTTGGACTAGCACACAGAGATTTGTCGTAACAAATCCAGATTTTTAAGAGTATTAATACTGATAATCTGTTTCTGGAAATCAAACACTTCAGGTAAGCTGTGAATAGAAGAGGTTACACTTTGTCAGGTAACTCGTGTGGTATGAGCTGGTACTCAGCTGTACTCGTGTGCATCCCCTGACACACACCAGCTGCTGTCTGCATGCTGTGCTCAGCCTCCTCCTCCTTCACCAAGCTGGCTGCATGTTAAAAGTGCTTCCTAAAGGCTCCTGTTAAATGTAAGAACACATTTAAATAGAACAGTTCTGGAATAAAACCCCCATGGCTTCATACCATCCTCTTACAAACAAGTAATAATGCACCCAAGGCTGTGCACGTGGAAGATTCATTGTCCCAGTGCCTCATGGTGACCACAGATGGGCTGTAAAATTCCCCAGGGGACAATGTGACCAATGTCACCACTCTGTCCTTGACTGCCCACTCATTCCCATTCTCTCAGGGCCTTGCTTTCCCAGGGCAAGAAGACAGAGAGGGAATTCTTTATAAGAAAGAATGACCTAGGAATGTGGCTGAAGGCCATTACTCCTGCATGTAGGAGGCACTCAGCCTGTGTTCTCACCCTGAAAACATGAGGCACTTGATAGTGCCCAAGGTTTTTCCCGTTTTCCTTTATTTTACAATGCTGCTACACTCAAGAACATGGAGTAACTGAGGCAGCACTGCACAACAGGAGCTTTGTGCAATCCCTGCATTTTTAAAACGTTTGAGTGATGTTACACCAGGTTGTATCGAGTAAAATCAATCATGACAGGATGAAAATGCCAGGTATTCTCTCCAGTTATTCAATTTAGCTGTAACAAATCTATATGGATGCTTGCAGGATGCACGAGCTGTGCAGAGCATGCAGAGTATTTGCTTTTACAGATGTTCAGAATCCAGAGTGTTTCTTTTATCAAATAAGAAGTACTTTAAGACAAGTCAGCTTTTGAGACAAATCCATATGACTCAATATTTAAAGTGAAATGAAATTCTCATTCTAATAAATAATAGAGATGTTCATCTTAAAAAATGTCTACTCTAGTAGGTCCTCATCCTTAATCATGCATATTCCCTTAGCAAAAATGTGCTGCGTAAAGAATATTGTTATATACAGCAAATTGGTCTAGATTTTTTTCTTTACAGGCCTATCAAAACCACGTATTACATAGACAAAATCAATAAATAATAAAGATTACCAGTTAGAGGTACAGTAAGGACCTCAACATCTGTTTTCTGTTTAGGAAAGAACAGACTGGTTTCCATTCCATTACCTTGAAAGTTAAATTGTATGATTACATAAATGTCGTAAAACGGCACTGAGACAATAGGAAGTTTTTCCACCATTTGATGCATGTTTTTAAGTATTCACCCTGAAACAAATGATCAAAACATTACAGAGCTACTGTAAAAAGCCTTGCATTTAGTACTGGAGTTCTCTTTTGTTTTCACTAACCCTTCATGCCTTTAGAAACACTCAGAGCCAAAGTTCAGTGAGGAGCATTAAGGCCACACTTAGCTGAAGTTTCCAATGATCTTCTTCCTCAACTTCTAAGCACTATTGATTAGACTTTATCTCCCCTCTAATCTGATGCATTGAGAGATGTATTGCTGAGAACCATCACATAAATATCTGCCTACAAGGGCGGATATTTGTGTTTTCCCATGATTCGAGTGGCATTTTCTACCATGATTACACACTGTTTATTTTTTTCCCCTCTAAAGCTTATTCCTAATATTTAATACCAAACATGTTTAACATATCTGGAAACAGAACTGGTATTTTCATCTGGAAATCCAGTAGTTTTTGCAGTTGACGTAATCTGAAGGTTGCAGAAAGATGCTACAATTTTGATGAGGTTGAGGGGGAAAAGCATAGGTTAAAAGCAAATAAATTAAGGAAAAAATAGTGGTGCAAATTAAGGCAATAAAAGTAAGGATCTTTTTCTGCTTTTTATGAGTTTTTCATTTTTTCAGTGGAGTCACTCCTGACTCACAGAAATGTAAGTCCAGTGCCATGTCCAGATCTGGCTGCTCACAGAACCAGGAGTGAGAGCCTCTTCCTTGCCCTGCTCCAGTTTGGGTCACGGTTGTTGAAGTCCAATAGTGCAACCTGAGTGCTTCACATATCCAATTAAATTTCTGCTCAGATAATTCACATCTCAGTCAGCACAAAATCAGACATATTAATTACAAAGGCCCTTCCCACACCGTTAAGGGTTTGTTGTTACAGGATGTAACCATAGGTTCTGTTTGGCTTGTTTGTGGTTTTCTTTCTACACCTGTGGATTCCAGATGCTGCTGGCTGCATTTGTTGCCACACACAGCTAAATGATACATGGTAACTGTACTGCTCCCCTGTGTTTGCACACACTCTGGGCATCAGCAAGCTGATTCCAAAGGCAGAAGTACTCTGGGCATTTTGTGCTACATTGAGTTATCTTATCCTATGCAACACAATCATCAAATCTTAAGAAAAACTGTCAGTGGTCCAACAAAGGGCTACAAAACCTACAGGAGACACAATACTTGAAAACTGATATATAAAAATGTGAATATTTACCGTGAAATTGGACAGGTCATGTATCTCTGACGCTTATACCAGCTGTAAGTAACTTCCACATATGTGCACAGTAGTCCACAAGTCCACAGGCCCAGAAATGTTTATGAGAAAGATTTGGCCCATCAGAGCTCTAAGAAACACATGTATTTTTACAATCCACATGCCAGCATATGGAAATAATTTCTATCCTTTACACTTTTTTGAAGAGGTATATCTTACAAGACCTTCTGGTAGCTGCTGGAAAGGTCAGGTATGACGACTGAAGTGTGGAAGGGAGATTTCAAAAAGCTCTTTTCCAATGCTATCTCACTTTCTGTAGCTCCTGTCTCAGCCACGATGGCAGGGGTTGTCCCAGTTTGTGGAGGAGTTTTGACAGTTCCACATTGTGATCTCTGTAGTAGCTGGACAGAAAGGCCCTGCACTGATGGATACAAAAGAAGGGGGTTTTATTTAGTAAAATGCTGTACTGCAGTTGCTGTGAATGCGAGGTTTCAAAGTTGGTTTGATCTGTGTGAAAACTTTACTTCCTCTTATGCAATTTATATTGTTTTATGCTATCTACTGCACGCAAGGAGCTGAACTCTAAAAGGTAATTTCAAGGGAAACAAAGGTTGTCCAAAATGAACACAGATGTCAAAGAAAAACGTGATTCCACTCTTAGATAGTCTTGTAAATTTAGAATCACACTGAAGGCGATGAGATACTTTTATTGCAGTGTGATTGAAATAACAGCTTCTAAAATATCTTTGTATGTAGACATGTATCAGTTAGCAACCCCCATTTTCAGAAGTATTTAGAGTTGAAAAAGACAAGAGTTTGCACAAACACAGTTTTGTCTTACCTCTGACCAAAATCCTTCTCACCCAATGATTTTGTATCAGTATGACTCTACTGATGTGAAGTTATTTATAATTTAAGTACTGTGAGAAAAAATCCCAGCTTACCTGGTACATTAATTCTTACTGCTGTTCAAACTCTTAAGTTTTTATTTGCCTTTTAGTCAGGCTAAATGAAATGGCAACGCAAGACAGAATCAACATAAAAGTTGCAGCTAGAAGAGGAGACTGAACTGCCCCTGGGTACAGGCTGCAGCATTTCATCCGATGGGAATTTCCTCATTTGGGCATTTGTCTGGGGAAGGTATTTATAAAATTCATAGGAACAGGACCTAACCTCTCTTAAAACTGGATTATAGGAGTGTCTGCATTACTTGTCCCAGTCTAACCAGTCTTAAAGACAAGGGACCACACAAATACACCCATCTGATCACGAGAAGAAAACCTGCACTGTGGACCCTCTGCTGCTTAAGTCCTTAAGGTAAAGGGACAGGCCTTCAGAAGCAGCAAGTTTAGTTTTCTAAGGGGCACCAAATTTTAGAATTTGTAGGGGTTTTTTGTTGCTGTTGTTTTTTTTTAATGACTTAATCTTCACATTTGAAATAAAGAACTGAAAAGTCTATGGACTCCACAGCTATCTTAAACATTTCTTTTGTAGGGAAAGGTAGCCAAATATTAACACCTGCTTAATTTTGTCTTCTCTCCCTTCTCATGATTTTGCCTCTGTTGTGTCCCGTATGCACCAAGTGAATCCCTGTACAATGCCAACGAGCATAATGGTTTACCTCAGAATCCATTGGAGGGTATTTTCTGCCTTTGCTCTTTCCAAGACACTTGGTTTTTCCTTCTTCCAAGAGCTGACACCAGAATCCTTTATGTGAATCGAACCTGAAACAAACATTGTGTGGTGTAAAATTTGTGTGTAACCAAACCTAGGAGTCAGAATCCAAAGGAGTGGAGGTTACATTCCTGACTGATGTAACTGAGTCCGTTTCTCAGCTAATGCCAAAAATAAAGAGAAATTAATTCTATTTGCTTTCTGTTTATGCATATCAGAATTCCATGTTCCACTTATGGAAGTAGAATTCCTTTTGATCCATTCAAAATTCATATGCAATTCTCACAAAGCAGCACTTTGTCTGTCAGAGCTCTACTTCTGTAACAGCCAAGTGGCTCAGTGAATGATTCATGGAAAATTTAACCCCAAATTGTGTTCTGAACAATTCACCCTACTGACAGCTCAAAGAACTGTGAGGGGCTTTATTCTGCAGGGAGCTGACTTACAGACTAGCTGGTATTTTAGGAATGTAGGAACATGTGAAAATGATGAACTAATTGACTCACGTTAGGGCTTCAGAGTAATTGTAATGAGGAGAGACTCCCAGAAACTTCTGTACTTCATCCATTACGGTCGATGGGTCAGTTCTCAGCTGCTGTCCATCAATAATTAGCAACTACAACAGAGAAAATAAATGGGGGTTTAATTTGAAATTCATTATTTCAGGCTTGCAACTGAAATTTCCACCTCTGTCAAACTCCTTCATTATATAAAGAGTACTGCCCCACGAAACAATAATGGGCCCAGTCTTAATTGTCATCATCATTAATGACCTGGGAGCAGAGTAAATAACATCTTAATTAAATCTGAAACTATATTGCATTGGAAGCTGTTGTGACAACAAAGAAATGGCAGTGCAGGATCTAGAAAGATAAGAAATACTGGCAGGAAATTGAGAGAGATTGGTTCAGCCAAGAAAAAATTGTATTAATGGCTACTACTTTTCTAGATAAAATGTAAGGCTACCAGGGCTGGTTCTTCACTATCACAGGGGGACGTAAAATCTGGCAAAAAACTGCATGACAATGCACATTATTCAATCTTCATGGGTAACTTGTGTAGAAAAGCTAATGAAAACATAACGAGGAGAATTTCATACGAGAGTCAGGGTATCACAGCATCGTGTGTCTCATGAAGAGAGATACAAGGCTGGCTGAAGAGAGAGTATGTGGAGAATAACACCAGCTAGATGCATCAGAGCTTCCTCGACACACGCCGGGAAAACAGAAGGTGCAGGCTCCAGCCAACTTGTCTCAGCTACAGGAGTCCTGGATAAACAGAAGGCTGGGACTGCAGCCAACCTCCCTCGAACTGTTGGGTGGGGAGCGGTGCCAGACACGCTGCCAATGTCACAAAATTCCATTCCAGAAATAAATCTCCCAAGGAGATACTGATCATGTGATATTGTCTGGCTGGTCTGGCGTTATCACATGATGTTCAGGGCTCAGGATGTGCATCTTTTGAGGCTTGATCTTACACAGGGTCAGAAGGAGATTAACAATTTGTAGGATGTCCCTGAGATCAGCATTCAATAGGCAAGACTTTACAAAGGTAAACTTTTAGGACAGTATATATGTATAGGATGAGGATGTCAAGAGTCTTATTCACCTGGTAAGGTGGGAAGTAAGTGAGCCATCTTTCAATGTGGGTAGCATACCATCCAGGGGCCAGGCATCTCTTCTGGAGAGCTCTGAGCTCAGAGGGGGCTCGAGGGCCAGCTGTGATCACCTGATAGAAGCTGAATTTCAGAGCTGCGGGGTCTTCGTGGGATCGCTGGTGCTGTAAAAGAAGTGACACTGCTGGAACTTTACAGACTACAAAAGCTGGGAGAACAAGGCAGACTGGTTGCTCCTACTGACAAAAATTTCTTAACCTATCTTGTATTTTGAGCATTAACTATATAACTGTGTCTATATACAAATTTCTGTATGTGCTGATTATATAAATTAATTGACTAAGTAACCGTTTTTTACATTACAGGTAGACTTGAAAAAGTGGTTTCTGGTATTTTAACCCTTAAAATATTTTCAGGTTTAAATGACATATCTCAGCCCAAGGGTGATCACATATGGTCCCTGACTGATGAATAAAAGCTGGTGCTATGCAACCCCATAGAGATGTATCCTGAGAGGATGTACAGAGAGGATTCAAGGTGGAAACCTGGACTGGTGCCTGCCCATGCTCTCCCCAGTGCATACCTGGTACCAGGAATAGGCGCGGTCGGACGGGTCGATGAGGATGGTGATGATCTTGGCCTTGGGGATGAGGGAAGCAGCTCTCTTGGGAGCTTCCTCAGAATGGAAATAGTTGGCACTTTTCTCAAAGAGGAAGTCAGTGGTGACATTAGAAGGAGTGGGAAAGAAATCCATGTACCTGCGAAAGCAACATCATCCTCAGAACTACTTAAAAAATCCCACAAAGGCTGATAAATCTGTTAAGCATATTTTATTCTACAATACTCAATAAAATAAGAGCCTAATTGCAAAAGAAAAAAAAAAAAGCAAACCAAATTTTACATTATATCTTTGATCATGTTTTACTTGGTACTAGCTTGCTTCTCACTACATGTAATTAGACATTGCAGCTTTTTTTTTTAACTGGATAAAAATGTTACAGTGTTTATGTATCTTAAAATTAGCAAGTTCTCACTTTTCAGTCAGAGCAAACTGCTGAAGTCTAAAGCAGAAATTGAGTTTTCCAAATCTGGCCTTTTGCTGACATCAATTGAAGCACAGTACTCTAAGAAAAAGCTACTTAGTATCAGAATTGCTTGCACTGAGAAGAGTAAGAGGCTGTTTATGTGGGGAAGCTGCACTGGAACAATCCCACACAGCTTCATCAGGTAAAAAGTTTCTAAGCAGTGACAGAATTCACTTATTTTTTGCACGAGTCACATTTTTGGGGAAAATTGGGTTTTAGTTGTTTTAGGGGTTTTTGTGAGCTTTCCTCATCCGTTATGAAGTTGTAGTTAAATTCCTGCAATTGCTTTGTCATATAAGGACTCCTTTATCCCTGGCCCTCAGACCACTTCTTATTGCTGGGGAAAACAATAAATGGGAAATTTTGGCCCTCTTGACTTTTCAGTTAACCGGTATTGAGAAAATAAATGTTATTTAAAACAGCCTCTTCTGAAGATCACGTTTAAGGACTGAGATTTCTTCCAGTGCTTAGACTTTGTTCTATTCATACAAGTGAGCTACTTCTAAATCAAATGACGTGTGTTCTTGTTGGCTTTGAAATTGTAACCATTGAAGTCAATGGACTTCTATTTCCCAGAAGTATTAGGGCTGATTTGATGAGAATGATGAAGTTGTACCCATTTTTACTCACAAATTTATTAGAAGCTAATGACTCAGCCTGACTGTGTGGCCTCAGAATGCTTTACCAGGAAAGGAGAAGGCCAGCTTTGGGAGAGGCAACAGGCACTAGGGGCAAATCTGTTCTAGATCATGTGTGGAGTTATTATGCTGTTACTAAAGTCCTGGAAGTAGAACAATAATAAAAGGCAATAAGGACTACAAGTCTTTAACATCAAATATGGCACTACACTGATTTTGGACAAAAAAAGTGAATTGATTCTTTAGGTAACAGGGAAAATTCAAAAAAAGTAGAAGTTGATGTGCTATCATTGAAAAATGGAAAGAGATTGGACTAGGTGTGGTATCAAGAGGTTCCAAACTTTAGGATCAGCATTTCTGTTGGACATGGACTGGAGAAGTCTTGCCCAGTCCCTCATTCATGAGACAATCATTAAATTCAAGAAGGGCAAAGCTGAGAAGGCTTTAGAGAAACTTGTCCAAGAAACCTGTAACCAAGCTTACATAAGGAAATGCAGGACTGGTCTATTTAGACTTCTCCATTTCAACAACAGCAAGATCAGTTCTCATCTTACTGTTCTGCCATGTCTATTGGAAGACTACAGTTCACATCTATACCACTTTCAAAACTGCAATACTGAGGTTCTGAGGGCTAAAAGAACCCTTTTCTGCCTCTGTAGCTGGCCTTCCTCTAAATCCAAGCTCTGACAAAGACTGAGTCAGAGTCAGCTCGGGGATAAAGCCCTATCTCCACAATTGTAAACAAAATTGAGCTGATCGTTATTTGTGATTCTTGCAGGAATCCAGCCAATTAATGGCCTAATGAGGAGAGCCCTCGTATCTAATTACAAAGTGGTAAGCTCATTACAAGGCAGCACTGAAATACACTATCAGACTAGGTGGTCTGAGAGATCTGTCTGGCAGACAGAATGCACATCTACAAATTAGGCAACTACACCACCAGGGAGTTCTGAGGATCCAAGACTTAACTGTGGGGACCTGGCAGGGATGGTGGGGCACGTGGTGGGTGCTGCAGTGAGAACCTGTCAAAGGGATGTGCCTGCTCCAGACAGGCTGACCACTGTGAGCTTTCTGCACCAGTGCCACGTTAAGATGAAGGTAATCTGACATGTGTGTGACAGCCAAATTGTACCTGCACCTTAGGGAAGTGGATAAGGCAGGAGGGAAGAGAGAAGCAGCACAATCATTTTCCAGCAACATGAAAACATTGATTTTGTGGAAGAAGGGGCTCGCTGTACTTAGGCTGCTCCCTCAGCGTGGGGCTGCTGTGCCTCGCCTGCACGTCCTCCTCAGTGACTGCAAATGCCTCAGCAGCCATTTCCCATTGCCAGTCGTTCATCCAGCACCTCTCCATTGGCACAGCTGGCTGGCTCACCACCCTGCCCAGTGAGAACCTGCCGCAGTAATTACAGCTCTGGGCAAACGAGTGATGTACAGACAAATGGGATCTGATGTGTCTGCACTGAGACCACAGAACAGCGTTCACCCTGCTAATTTTATGGATGAATACCAAGTCAAAGGCAATCAAAGTATTTTCCCTTAAACTGGGGGCAAAATAAAGAAACAAGACAAGAAATCAATAATCCTTCACTGGTGCTCCCCAGCCACCACAGCATGTCACCAGCTTTCATGCTGCAGTGCTTTACAGCGCAGCACTTTGTGAGAGCAGAGGAATGAGGAGTGACCTTGGAGGGCAGCTGTGCCTGGGGACTCCCAGGAGCCACAGGGAACACGGCAGCAGGGACACGGGCTCTGTCTCAGCACCACTTACTGACCCCCAGAGACACGTTCTCCTAAGTACCCAATCTTTAAAGAACATTTTGAGAGGCTTTCCCTGCCCCCCCTTTCGCATTATTACTATTGCTATTTCCTATGTAAAGGAAAAAATGCCTCTCCCTGACAGTATCTTTTTCTCTTAAGAAATAAGATTTCCAGCAGGAACATAACTTTTCTGTCCATATATCCAACTAACAACCATTCCTGACTCACCTTCAAAGGCATGTGTAACGAAAAATACATATTTTGTTACTATTCTGCACATATTAATATCTGGATATTTACAAGAAAGCCTCACAAAAGTTAGTGCATTTAAGATACTCTGTAGTAAGATCATTATTCACTTGGATTTATTTCTCATTTCAGAAGGACACCAGAGGTTATTTCTTATCTCACTTGATATAAGCACAGTTACCATTACCAACAGTAATGTCATTTTTCTATTGTTCACAATATATAAACTGTTATATTTATACTAATAACCCATCTTACCAATCAATCCCCCTGTGGTAGTTATTTCTATTAAAGAACTGTACCTCCTCAAAGGTTTTTGGGCTGGGGGAGTTACTAATGATTGAAGGATGCATGATCAGGAACAAATACAAGGCTGTAGTACCTGCAAATAGGATAAAAGTCCAAGATTTAAAATAAAAATACACATACACACCATTTCTGGGGGGATCATAGTCGTAGATGGGACTAAATCAGCTTTATTCCATTTTATTTCACTGAGCGGCTGTTGATTCACATCACCTAAAATCCTGTGCTTTCTGAGCTTTTAGAATTAGGACTTTTAAAGAACTGTAAATAGTTAATACAGACACTGGAGTGCCAGTGTTGAAATCTGTTTTTCCTACATAAAATAGCTGTGTTTTAAAAATAATGATTTGTGTATATGAGACTGTCACAAAAATAATTTTAAAATCTTGCATTCAGTAGCTACTGGGGATTGGTGAAGATGAAAGGAAGCTTACATGCAATTTTCTGATTACAGAGGAGAAAAATAACCATTAAGTCAATTTATAAACTACTGCAATCTTGTAATTAAAACAGTCCATTAGGAACTCTTTGGCTCAAAAAAAAGGCCAAGAAATAACAAGATTCTATAAACAAGAGACATGCAAGACAAGAATTTGCAATTCAGAATGCAATCCACTTGAAAGATGTCTCTGTCCTGTCCTTTCCTTTTTCCACTTTCACAAGAGCTTGTCTATCTTGTTCATCTCCTTATCAAAGTTTACTTATTTTGATGGAAAGCCCCAAAAAATCTGACACGCACCCGAACCCTGCATTTTCAATGTGTACTGACTGCTGCTGTAAGTTACATTATTAAGCTGTATTTGCATGATATCTGAAAATAAAAAAATGCTGTTAGATGATCAAGATCTACACAGCAGCCTGAGTCAACAGTGATTAACTGTTGTACTTATTTGAACTTACACACGGCCTATCTTGTTGGAATACAAGAAAATCTCACCAGTTTTCTGGGGTCCTACAACCAAGAATTTTGGTAACCGATCACAGGTTTTTTCCTTAGACCAGATATCTCTGTGCCGTTTGTCATCACAAGGGTTCTAAAACAGAGAAGAAAACTCAGAAGTTCATTGGCAATCACATTTGATAAGGTTCTTAAATTACCCTTCTATTTAAATTACCTATTTTTCACCCATGTACAAAATATTCTTAACTGAAATTATTATTTTTCCTTATGACTGAAAGCTAAGTTGTGCATTCCAGAACTATTCCAGTGATTCTGAATGGTATCTCCAATGTAACCAGCTCAGAACCTGACTCTCTTAAGTGTTTGCAATTTATTTTAAGGAGAACGATGTTGAAGAAATATATTGTACACAAATATAGCTGCCCCATTCCTCTATCAGCTACCACACTATATATGCCGCATTTTTAAACTAAAAGAGTAAATTAATTATGATTTAAGGCTCTCTAGTCACAAATTCATATTCCGATCCTCCAATTCAAACCAGTACCTAATATTAATCTTTGGGGTTTTTGCTGCTTTGCAACTGCATCAGTTTAAATTTGTTCTGGAAATGCTCACAAACAGTTTTTGACACTGTTGTTCGGCAATACTGCACTGAGATGAAGGGAATTATCTCCATATACCCCTTTTAGGCTTAAAAATATGTACCTGTCTTCAAAATCACATTAATTATGGACAAAATATACATATATGGTATGTCTTAGTCCCTGTAACTTACAAATGTCTTTTCTAAGTAATTATAATTTTTCAAGTAATGTGGCTATGGGCTAATTTCCAATTTTAAAATCATTCTCTCTTAGTATTATGCAAAATCCTTGACATTTTTCCCTCTAGTTCCATGTTTTATTCAAAACCAGCATGAATTTCAAGACGCATATTTAAGTACAAATTTGCAATCTCAGACTCCAAGTTAGCAATTCAATATCCAAGGCTCGAAAACATTTGAGTAAGCAAGCTTAAATACATTTTTATATTTGATTTAGTAAAGTTTGCTCCTTAGAGTATTTCTACCAAGCCACCTTAGAAAGATTTTATTTAGACTAATATTTGGATTAATATTATCACTCAGGTACCTACAGCTTCTTGACAAACTTCTTCCTTGGGCAGTTCCCAGCTTGTTGTGAACTTTCTGATCTATCTCGTCTACTTCTATGTGGCTAATTAGGGTAGCCATGGTCTTAATGCTCTTTTCTGTTTCTGGATGCCCTCTTCTCCTTACACACTTGGAGAAAACCTCATTTCTTTAATTGCTAGAAGATGCATATGAATCTGCCTGTCAAATGCTTTATTCCTGTTAGTTCCAGAAGAAGAGAAATAACACAACGTGCACTTGGCCTGCCTTTCTGCACATTTTTAAAGACAAGTAAAGTCACAAAAAAACCCCGAATTAAAGATAATTATAATTACACATCTTAATGCATATTAATTTCACAACCTTTTACAAGCGACAGGGAACAATCATATCCTGAAGTTTCAGCTGGCTCTTTCATGGAACCAACTTAAAAATATGTCTGCTTTTCTCTACCAGAAACCGAAACAAAGAATTTAAAAAAAACCAAGACAATTTTTTCTGATCTCTTGCTCAGCCCTTCACCTGCCAGAGAGGGTCCTTCTGCTCAGGGAATAGCTCAAAATACTTGTGAGCCAGCTGGACCGGGGGAAGGGTTTGCAGTTTCAGGTTTGTCCAGGTATGAACGAAGTTGGCCAGATTCACAAAGGTGTACAAGCCCAGGCGGTCGTTGCCGTAATTAGACAAGTGTGTCATGAAGATGCTGATCTGTGGGAGACAAAAGGAAGAGCACACCTCGAGTCTTTGCATCGCTAGATGGCAGTGCAGCCCCAGGTAATGTAAATCTCATTTGCATTTTGCTCTTCCTGAGAGCAGCAAGCCTTGGATCACATTCACACAGCCCTTACCACCCTTGCTCCTCATTGAATTACATCCTTCTGCTCAAGTCAACTCAATGCAATCAATGAGGAAAACACGGGAACGGGTCCCACGAGCTCTGTGAGCAGCAGGATGTGCAGTGCTACCCTGGGGATGGGCAACACCGACATCATCTTTATGTGCATTTACTTCGGAGGATGCAGCAAAACCAGTGCCACAGCTTTACTTTAAGAGCAATACAAATGCAATGTTAAAAATGGGCTTCCTGTTTTCATGGAAGTGCAAACAAGTCATAGACTAAGGAAGCAGCTGAGCTCTACTGCTGTGACTTCAATCTTGTGGCTGCAGGTCTAAGTTTTATAGACTAAGTAGTTCATCCCTTCTACAAAACTATTCTGCAAGAACTGGCCTGACACACAAAAGAGACCAAAAAAATATCTGAAACCTCACTGTATACTTTCAGAAAACTGTGCATAAAATGTTCCCAAACAAAAAACCCCAAAAGTTTTAAGGCTGCTGGTACTTTCCTCTCCCAGTATCTTCCTCTGAAAGTGGTACCCAGATACACCCCCCCACTCCAGCCCTTGCTCCAACTGCACTTCTACACTCCCAGGGGAAGCAATGCTTCTGTGAAGGTTTCTCACAGGAAGGGCATTTTTGGGTACACCTAAACTGAGCTGGTGAGCAGAGCAGGAACACACAGACTGTAAGGATGGGCTCTCAGGGACTGAGGAAGGGCCGTGGACAGAACCCTCCGTTTTCTAAAATGATCCCTTTCCAAGGTAATTTTTCACTGATGCAACAGTCTGCTCTTACACTGAAATCTGAGAACCCTTGCCTCTCCACCAGTGATTTCTTTCTTTAAGTTCTTTTTAAAGCAGAACTCTCCCAAGATAAACTCTCCAGACTAATTTCCATTAAAAAATGAGAAACATGACTCTTTTTATAAATACATCTGCTAATGCCATGAATGAGCAATTTCTATTTAAAGTAAGACCTGATGTAAGCCACTTTAAAAAAAGAAAAGCTTGTCATGGTCGTAATTCTGAAATTAGTTCAGGAACTGAAGTTAATCTTTTGTAAAGGAATTCCAGTCCTCAGTTTAAAAAAAGAAAAAGAAAAGAATGAAAAACTGGTATTTACAGTAAAATTAGATACACACTGCTAAATCACTAGGAGATGATCTTTCTTTGTGGGTAGGACTGAGATTGAAAACTCCTTCCCTTTAGGCACCAAATGTATAACCTTTTCAAGTCCTTCTTTATTTCAGTTCTCAAAGCAAGAATGGAGCAGCCACAGGACTACGTTGTTCTCACCAAAGACACAATCAGCAGGTTTCCATAAAAAAGGTTAACTTGCTTTCCTGACAGCCTCTTTCTTTCCTACACGTGGGCTGACCTCTGACATTTCTAATGTCAGTTCGCCTCCTGGCAACTCCTCACCTGCCAACAGCTACAGCACTGCCATGAAAGAAAAAGCAAGAGAAGTTGAAAAGATTGCTAGTTCAGGGAAAATATAATTATTCTTTCCCTGAAGAGAATATCACTGTAATTTTAAGAATGTCAGTGCAAGCTGAGAAATTGACTGGACATACCATCATAAATAATTTCCAGCACATAAAACTGTGTCAGTGAAGGGGAAAAATTATCAGAGACCTAAGCTCCCATTTTAGTTATATTTTTCAAGTCAAATACTTTATGATTAATTATTTACAACACAAAGATGATCAAATGCTGGTTGAAAACTTAAATGGCTGAGTCTTGTAAAGAAATCCATACTCAGTCAACCAGATACACAACCTAATACATGACTTTACATTGTAGAAAAGGTCTCTTCTAGATGGCATCATAAATATCACAGATTAGCTGAGAGGGATGGTGGCTCACTCCCCACTTCCCTGTGCAGAAGGATGGGAGCACACATCAATCCCTTCCATCTGCAGGGGCTGCCGTTTCACACCAGGACAAAACATAATGAATATTTTTTCCCTTCCAAACTGGGTTTATGATGCTTTGATTTGCTCTACCATACCACGTACTGAGTCATTCAAACAAGTTCTAATTAACAAGAATCATTATTCTTTGTCTGCAACTAATAGCATGCTATGCTTCTGAAGATTTATTCTCTTGGAACCACCAATCAGGAGCTATAAAAGGAATCCTTTGTGGCCATCTCCCAAGGCTAGATCTAGTAAATAACGCTATTTGTTCAATAATCTTCTACCTCTGGGAAATGCTGTAAAATGCAAAAATATATTTCTTTATTCCTCCTTCTAAAGGGAAGCAGTTGTGAACGGATTTATATTTACTCCAACAAGCATTTTAACCTCCCTTTCAGATAAAAAGAGCTTATTTGGTTTTATTATTTCCAGCACTCTTCTCAAATAATTTCTTTCAGGCATCTCAGCATTTTCTTTATTTCAGTGCAGAAGGATCACCCTTTTTTAGCTGTTCCTCATAAACAAACCATCATCTTGGTTGCACTTCAGTGCACACTCTCCACGGGATTTAATATCCTTCACGAGGGAACTGAAATGGAATGCAGGCAATTTTTAAAATGATGGTTTGGGACTAAATCTGGCCTCTGGGCAGCAGCTCCTTTCCTGCTCTCACACATTTTCGGATCAGAGCTGCAAAGGTGCTCTCCTGTGCTCTGCCTTCTCCTTCCAGCTTCTCCTCAGCATCTTCTCCTTCCCCAGAGTGAAAGGACAGAGGTCTAAGTTATGTTTGCTCTCCTTTCTCAGTCTTGATTTTATATGGGATTCTGACTGGTACTGCAGAAATGTAGGGAAAGGAGAACAAGCACTCAGGAGAAAGAGGTTTTATCTTTTTGACTGCTCATTCTGTGCTGCATCTTTCCTTACTACAACATTTCTCAATTAGAGGCAATAGCTTCTAGGTCAACAAACGGGAGTTGAGACTGAGAAGGAGCTGCTGCTATTAAATCGTGTCTTGGGAAAAGATGAACCAGCATGATCAAGTTTAGGTATCAGGAACAGAGAGATGCTTGACAAACAACTTGAACAAAATGCAAACAAGTTACCCAACTTCTAGGGATGGATGTTAACTGGCTGCGTATTTTAATACTGTCACTACAAAATCAAGATTATTAGGATGCTGCACCTATTGAAATTACACACCAAGGACACTCAAACTATGCTTCTGGAGTCTTGGTAACAGCTGCTGTTTTCTGACAAAACAGAGGTGCCTGCTTCCCAAAGGAATGATATTACCACTCCCAAGAGTGAGCAGCCCTTCTCAGGGCTCCTGGCTTCTTCCCCTGGAGTCAAAGGGTCTCTCCTAAGTCGCCAGGAGCAGACCCCAGAGCAGAGAGAAGACTCTCTTTTCAGAGGTCAGCTGTGGCAGCAAGGGAAGTGCAGGGAAGTCTGAGACTTGCAGGACACTGATAATCTTGAACAAGAATTTAATTATTTTGGCATTTCAAATCTAGAAGAGTTGGCATAAGAAAAAATTGGTAATAAACACTTATTACATATTGGGCACTTACTTTTTTACCATATATAGATGTACTGCAGGCAGTTCCAACTTGAATGAATTCCTACTAATAAACCAGTCATCAAGGTACTTTAGTCACAGGCACTATGTCACCCTCCCATCTGTACAACAACATTAAAAGGCAGCACTGAGGCCTCCCAACTCAACTAAGTTACGCACAACCCTTCAAAATGAAGTTAAATTATGATTGACAATTAATTCTGTGCTCTCGGCTAGGCACTACAAGCAGATGCTTTACCAATTTGGAATATTGCTGGTGTTTTAGCTACTGAGCGCATGTTTACAGGCCACAAGAGTACATCCAACTCTCAGAACACCCATATTCCAATTAATTTGCCATTGTGGATACTCTGTTTGCAGTTCTGCTATTGTTTCCAAGTTACTCAGAACGGTTTTGTTTCAGGTATTCTGAGACTCAGTAACTGCAGGTTTTGCTCCATTAGACCACCAAAGTGATAGAATAACAAATCAGAGCACAGTCTATGTTGAATATGTATTTGAAATAGCTGAAAGACAGTCCTTTCAGACCTGGATGCTTGCAGAAAAGCTGTGTTTAATTCCACCACAGAGATTTCAGCTTGCAACTCTCCTTTTTAGCCCTGAGGTCGCCCTGCTGCTTTCACGGCTGCCACGGACCTGCCCACTGCCAACGAGTGCAAATCCATTTCTATAGTGGTGTCTCCACCATCAATATGATGGAGCCAGGGAAGAGTTATGAGCTCAAACAAAATTATGTATGTGGTGTAGTTCTGAATTGTTGAGCTGACAGTCAGGAACCCCAAGTTTATTTTCAGCTGCTGCTCATTCCCCTTGTGACTCAGTAGTACTGTCCAAAAGACTTGCTTCACTCTAAACCACTGGCACAAAGCTTTCCATTCAAGAATTTTAAGGATCACAGAAGAGTAAAATTTTCTTATTGCCACAGTTTCAATGCATTTCCTGCCCACTGTTACAAGGAATCAACTCTAAAGAGACAGCTATTCCTGTCTGTCCCACAGCCTTTCCACACTGCCTTTTCATTTAGGAATTTTTTGTGGTTTTTTCTATTCCACCCACAAAATACCAGACTCTGTCTGGCTTTTATGGGTGGGTTTTGAAGAACAGATAGGAAGGCAAGGAATACTTGTGTTCTGCAGTCAGCCAAAATGCTTGGCAAGACTGATTTCCCTCCCTGCCCCAATTGATAGCAAGTATTGCTGGAGTTATGGGCATGAGAGGACAGGGAAGAGATGAAACTGATGCCTTTCTCACCCATGAAGTGGGGCAAGCCTGTCAAACTGAACCATCTTTCCTGCTTCTCACAGTCAGTACAGTTAAATATGAGGCTGTGCCAAGAAAGATGGACAGAAAGGGAAGATCTGAGTCTGAATGCCTTTGGTTTTGTGTTTTCTTCTGTAGTGCCAGTTCAGGGTCACATTAAGATACAGCAGGTTCTGCTGAAGTGCATACAAATCCTCTCATTTTCAGTGCTAAAGGAGATAATTTCTCCCTTGCTGCAAGTCAATTAGCTTAATAACAGCTCTACTCACTGCAACTGGGGAGAGGTAAAAATTAGAAGAAAATAATACTTAGAACTGAACGCACACAAAGATTACAATTATTTTAAGATCAATCAGACAAAGTGCCTAAAGCATTAACAGCCTTTCCTCTTCATCAGCACTGCTGTAACCATGTCAAGAGCACGCAGCTGGCTACACATTAGTTTCATTGTTGGGCTGTCAACCATTTGAAGGCTTTCACCAAATTCTTCTCCACAGGGCATTTTCCCTCTTCTCTCCATCTGCAGACACACAGTACTTCGCAAGGAAGCGCATGTAAGTTCACATAATGCAATTACTGCATTGTTTGTCTTTCTTAGGGGCAGAAAAGGTATAAAAAAATTTCATGAACTGTTGGTTACCCTTAAACATTCATCTCGTAGGAGAGAAAAGCTCCAGATCTGTATCTTCTGTAGTTCAAAGGATCTGAGAAGCAATGATACAGTTGATGGCAGTGTCTGTACTGACCTCTTCATTATACATAGCTCAAAACCTAATGGCTCACTTCCTTTAAAAGACATCTTTAGGAGACTGGTACAATTTCATTCTAACAAACACTGAACAGAAATTTGTTTTACTAATCCAAGAATTTCACTGGATATTGCAGAAAGAGATGAACCTGAAATCACTGAAGATTCTAACAAGTTTAGCAGGAAAAATACTTGCTAAAATGTTTCAAAGTCAGTATAGTGGTATGAAAAAACAGTAACAATGTGAGACAAAAAACCAGAGAAGGAGATGTGTCTGACTGGATAAGATACTCATCACGACACACTTCTACACTGCATGTTTTCCTTGTGGCTTTGCCCCAGAATTCCCTGGCTAAATCAGTGCAAGTCCCTCAACCTCCCTGTAAGTCAATTATTCAACTGATAATGTGGGGGAAATAATGCCAGTATACCAATAACACAGGCTGCTGAAGCTTGCTTTTTCTTTTCCTGTGAAACATTTTGTGCAAGATCCTGATATAGCACGATCTCGCCCGAGGGCCGCTGCAGTCAGCAAGATCTTAAACAGGAGACAGACATACAAAATATTACTTGAAGAGAGGGTAACAGTGTTCTCTTAGTGCTTCAGCTCTTTCTCAGCTTGGTGGCACTTCAGAATTCGGGTGCCTTGTGAACACAACAGAACAGTGGTCAGATCACATCGCAGCCACCAGTGCAGGGTACCAATGCAAACCACAGGAACACAAGCTGCCAGCCGTGAGATTTGCTACTCCAACAAGCCAACTGTTGGTTCCCAGCTACACAAAGAGCATCTGCAGAGCAGGATTTCCTGAGCCTGCCCATACCTGCAGGACTGCCTGTACAATGCCCTGGGAACAGGGCCATCACGCTGCTTCTCATGACAAAAACTCACAGATGCACACACGGGCCTGTGGGGTTTTGTGGTTTATCCTGCACGTGGTGGTTGATCGAGCACACCGTAGAGGCAGAGCCTCTCTTACACCACTGCACAGCCAGACCACTGAGAAATGTTGGACTTCATTCTTAGGGGCACTTATTTCAGTGTTGGGTACTCAGTTTCTCAAGTCTCAGCCTGGTAACTTACACCTCAAAAACTATATTCACTTCCAAATTAAATACAATGAAGAAATTTGTTAAGATTAACATTTAATTCACACTCACATTTTGCAGGTTTGGAAACTAACTATTTATGTACTCATTACTGAGAACATTGTTTAGCTGACATTGTAATGATTCATGGTAGTGTTTTCTCTTCTTAGTTTTGTATCAGTGAAAAACAACGTTTTGAAAATGCCTCATAAGAGCATTTTTGCATCCTCTCAAAAGCTGGGTGTTTCACATAAAGAAATCTCAGCAATTTTAAAGAAAACACAGGAAAGCTTAGGAAATCCAAAATGCCACTCCATAATTAGACAGACTTCTAAAGCTACTTAAGTCTTCATTTTAATGTCTAAATTTTTACCCAACTCTGACTTGCGAATTATGATATAAATACATGCAAGACCTAAAACCCACAAAGGTACAAACCTTCATCTTTAAATTGACTACTTGCCAGGCTAACTTTAGAACTTTAGGAACTGTATATAAGCAGATATTTAAAACCAGAGGCATCTTTCCAAAGGCACTCCTTAGAAGGAGTCTTGGGCAGATTTTGGCCCAATACTCATTTACAGTTATATTTAGAAAACATTGCATTTGACTTCTATTTTTTTAGCCTGTATTGTATTGGGGATGTCATAATTTTCAGAAGTAGGTGATCGCACAGTCTACACAGCAATGCATGAATCAAAGACCTAATTGTAATGTATAAAAAGACATTACTGTACTCACATTCCAGGATGTCAGGCAGGCATGATCAAACCTCCACGATGAATATCAAAAATCATTAATATTTCACTGCTTATCTCATTTTCCCCTCCATTCTCTTCATTCTTTCAATTTAAAAGGCTTATGCCTCAAGCACTCATATTAAATTTTGCTGTTCCCTACTGCTGTAAAATAGTTTTTGGCTGTTGTGGCCATGCTTCAATGTGGAATATATTTTGTCCTGCCTCAAAATATTGTTACTGTGCCTTCCACTAAGTCTAATCTGCTAAACTAGTAACTTCTAGTCAAAAGCCACATATTGCCAAAGCACTGCTATGGTACCAATACTTTCCCCAGCCAATGAATTTTCCAGGTCTCAGCTCTATTAACCTGGGGTTGGAATTAGATGGTCTTGAAGGTCCCTTCCACCCTAAACCATTCTGTGATTGATTCTGTGCTGTGCATGGAATGATACACATCATCAAAGCTACGACTGCAACCACTGCCACCCTCTCTAAGGAAAACCACAGCTGTGCTAAGGAAGTGAAGGTTTTATTTCCTAATTCTGCTATGTGAACATGAAAAAGGGGAACAAAACACAGTAACTGCTCTCAAAGAGCCAAAACTATAGCCCAAAAGAATTTGAGGCTTGGAAAACAGACCTGAACGTAAATTGCTGAAGTAGCTTTCAGAAAAGGTTTTCCTTCAGGCTGCATTAAATTGTGGAAGATTAAAAAAGGGCACAAAATATTGAGGCTGGTATTCCAAAAGATTTGAGTGGAAATATGTTTTGTTTCATTTGGTGTTCCCAGTGACGACATTTCTATAAAACAGCAGAATTTTATTTATACGTTTGATTTGGACCCCAAACGAAAACCTCATCTAAAAGCTTGCCTAAAAGGTCAGTGTTGAAACAAGTGACCTAATCCCATGGCTTCTGGAAGTACTACACTGCTCTCTTCTGTCAGTGTTCTGTAGTTTCATTGCCTCACTTCTTGTTTATCTTCCATTAAAGATAAATGCAAGGTTAAGCAGATGTCATTCATTTACTCAGTTCTTTTCTTTGAACTGTGTGGTTCTTTTACTTGGATCTCTTCTTTGAAGCTGCTTGAGACAGCAATTGAAATTTCTCAAAACTGCCTGGAGCCCAAGCATTCCTTGCTTGCAGCCTTCTCACCTCAATAAGTGCTCCCAACACTTTGCATCACGACTTTGGCAGAGCAGAGAAATGAACTTTGCCTGAGATACTCACAGCAGTTCTTTACATTTGAATTCTTCTAAAAATAAAATCTCAGGGGTCTTATTTCATGCAAAAAGTAAAGAACAAGACAGGCTAGCACTGCTGCATAACTAACAAAACAGTTGTCAAAAAAAAGGTGGAGACTGCTTTGTACAACTAATAGAACATACATAATATTAGATCTTAATTTAATTAATTGAAAAAGCAAAAGAACTCACTGTGAGTAACCATTACTCACAGTGGGAGACCCAGCTGATCAGCCCTGGAACACTCAGTAACCTTTTCCTGCATTAATTTTTCAGAAACATTTCAGAATTCCACTGTACTTACTGGATTGAGAACCACCGTGAAGAACAACTCTCCTCCTTGAATACTTTTGTCTAATTCCTTTGGACCTCCAGGATACTCTTTATAGAAAATGGTGTGGGTGAACAAGCCACAAGTTTGCCTAGGAAGCACCTGAATTTATGAAAAAAAATAGAAAAAATTCAAGAGTTTATACTTTTAATGAGATAATAAGTCAGACAAGTAACATATAACTGGTAATTGCTGGGTATATTTGGCATCTCAACTTCGCTAGAAATCAATAATGATCTAGATGAATTACTATCACTAAAATCATAACATCCAAAAATTCATCACATTTTGTTTGAAATTGGAGACTGATCTCTATCACCAAATTACAATTCCAGGGCCTCCTCAAGCTCCTCTTGTCTGTAACACCTCATCCTCAACCCAAGTATTTGAAGTCTAAAGTTTTAAAATAATGTGAAAGATAATCTAAAATATTAACAGTCTGTATCGTAGCAATCAGTTCCACTTTTATGTGAATGATGGTTTTGTTGTAAATTTAAACTGTAATTGGAAAGGCAAATTGTTTTTTTTTTTTGGTTTAGGCATCACCACCAATAATAATTCTACACTGACACATGGGGAATTTTGCCAATAACGCTCACCTTACAAGAAAGATTTACTCATTCCGCTGTGGTTTTGTAGGACCAGTTGAAATACAAAGTAGTAAAAGCAAAATTAATTTTAAAAACATTCCAAGGACAAATCTTTTGAATACGAAGAACTAATAAATGCAGTTATGGTTTCAGTCAGAAATTCAAAGTATTTTCTATTGAATTCAGAAAGTAATTTGCTGGAGAGTATTTCAGTTACATCTGTTCCTTATGGAAAATCAACAGCTGAGTATGGACATTCATGTACAATGCTTAACTGGGATTGTTAAGATAGATTAACTTTTAAAGCATACAAATGCCTAAGTTGGCACAGGCTGTGGTTTTGTAGATACTCTTTATTTCTTGCAGTTTCATTTCTCTACTTTTTTTTGTGATGTAGAGAATACCGTGATCACAGATTGTAAATCCTGTGTTGCCAGAAAACGTATGGAATTTGTACATCTGCTATAAACTTGCCTAAGTTTCTAAAAAACCTTTGGATTTCATTGGGAAAATACAAGAACAATTCTTCACAGAGGCAGGGAATGAAGCAGTACTGGATGGGACACGCTCTGACAATCTTACATGACAGTGTTCATACTGAGTGTGTTCATTGCTATTAGCCTGGAGATGTAAAATATTGATGCGTTTGCCTGGAGAACTGAAAGCTCGAGACTCCCTGAACAGGTGGTTTTATATGACTGGTTTTGGAAATAGATTTTTGGCTGCAGTGTCCTTGTGTTAAATCTCATTATGTGTCTTCAAATGACGTGTTTTGACAAATATTTATGGAAGAGATTTTTGGAGATTCTGAGTCAATCCGTTTCTCCAAATGCTCTATGCTCCCTGACACATCCACAAACCCATTATTTCACACGCAGTGATTGCTTTGGGGAGAACAAATGGTAGTTCAACCCTATATGGTGTCAATTTTGTTCCCGGATTTCTGGAGATCATTTTCATTTGCTTCACCCAAAAATAGATCAAAACTTGAAAATATTACTACTTAGCTTAAAAAAGTGGTATCCGTGGCAACCCGAGAACAATACCAGAATTCTGTTCTAAGTGGCAGTGCTGTGCCAAGGCACTTGACCTCCCAAAAGTGCCTGTTGCAGCCAGAGGTACAGCACAAGGCCCCCATTCACTGCTCTCCCCCACCTTCCAAAAGAAAGTTACTTGGGAACACGCCATGAAGTGTTTTGGAAAGCTGTTTTGAAGCACTTCTGAGATAATAATGACGAGCTGTGAATCCGAAATAGCCTCCGCCCCAGTGCCCAGATGGCAGCAGCACAACGCCTTCCGTGTCAGCCATGTACAAGCCCTTCCTTTGGCAAACGTGGCTGTCGGTGACAGCGCTGTGAGTGGTGTCATTCACAAACACAGCGGGATCTGAGAGCACTTGGGTAGCCTGGAGGTGGTGTGGGGGGTGTCTTCCTTCCCTGCAGCTCCTCAGGCTCTGGGTTAAACCAGGCTGCAAAGGCCAAACAAGGGCAACCATGCGCAGTTCATAGGGAAGACAAAAACACACACCCACCAAGCTCCAGGTTATGAGATGGCATAGCCTGGCAATACTCTTTTGCAGTTAATGGTACCATGCAAATTTAAAACCTGACAGAAATCTAACCCAGCACATTGTGTTAAATGATGCAAAATCGACTTTTCCTTGAGCTCTCTGAACCAGCATTAACCATAGGACTAGAACAGTTAGCAGGCTGTTAACTGCTGACAGCAGGGTGCCTGAACGCCACCTTCATCAGCAGAAACATCACCAGCAACAGACTGATTTTAATTAACAAGACACTGTCAAATATATCTTGCTACTTATGCATAGCAATACGTGCTTCTCACAATGTGAACTTTCAGGATACCCTGCCTTTCAACTTAAAAATAAACTGTTCATGGAATGGTAGAGTACAAAATGAACATCAGCAATACAACTCACCATGATGTTTTTGTGGATGAAGCCTCGTCTGTACCTTGCAGGTTTCAGATGTGGGTATTCTTCTGTGCTGGTAACTCTGATGTTCCAGACCTTTTTCCAGGCATCATAAAGCTGAACGTGTACTGGATAGACTCCAGAGTGGTGTGGAGCCACTGCATAGCCCAAGTCAGTTGGAATACCATGTTCCTAAAACATGACAGAACAATGGCTGCCCTCAAAAATTTAAGAAACCTGATGTTTTGGCATTTCTCAAATGCTTTGTCTGTGAAAGATCAAGAACAGGAAATAGAAGTAACAATAATATCAAAATATGCCAATCTGGAAGGAGATGGAAGGCAGCATGGTGAAGATGAAACAGAGGATTTTAAGACAAAAGCCTTTTTACTCAATATTTTTATGAGTATGCAGCGAAGAAGGATATAAATGTATTTTACATTGGTTTCTTCAATCTACATTAAACAGAAAGCTGCACTCTTCTAAGTTCTTGCAAGGAATTTGCTCACAAACCCCAATTTCAGAGAGAAAATCACTGGCACATACTCAACACAACACGTAGCATTTGGCAGCTACAACTACAAAACTGCAATTTCCACTACATGTCCCTTCACAATTACTTGGATAAGGAGCTGAATTTCAGAGTCACTGCATTTCCCCTCTAGTCCATTCAAAACACAAATCCATTTTCAAAAACCAGCTTAACCATTTTAGTGTCATGTTAAAAAGGGAGGAAAGATAAGCACTTGTAACAGTCTACAGGCAGATGTTGTAGAGTAAACCCTTTTGTGACACATTTCCTATTTCTGAGGACTCCTGCTGTTTATCCTGTGTACACACTCACCTCACTGCTATTACATTCTCTTCACATTCAATGCATTTTCCTTCAGGTTACTTTTCAAAGGAACAGCATATAGCAGACATTCCTTGACAGTCTGATTAGCAGAATGCACAGTCCATAACATATAAGTCCATAAGAATTTTGCCCTTGCACTGCCTTTGAATTCTGTATTAAATATGGCTTGAATTGATATGGACATCTTCACCATATTTCCTAATCATACTGTGCATGCAAAGCATTGGCTGATACCCGGACCTCTTCCTTTGAATGAACTAGTTACTCAAGAACATAAAAATCTCTAGAAAAATGGGGGTGTGATGCTAGTAAAACCATTTATTGTGTGTAACAGACGTGCCGGGTTCAATCGTAGTGGAGAACCCTGACTTCTCTACGTTGAAAAGAATGGTGAAACTCTTGTTTCCCTTTAGGAATTTATGGCACACATAAAGGGCACCATGTGTAATCTGCCAAACAGGAATGAGTAACATCTGCCCTCCTGGTTGTACCACATGAGGAGATAAGGAGTGGATGTGCCATCGGTTACACAGCTTTACATGATTTAATTCCATCACAGATAATCCAATTCTTCTTCCTTTTATCTTTCTTACTTCCCCTAAGCATGCATAAACATCAGAAAGGAAGATCTTCACAGAACATGTAAGAAATTGCATTCTCTAATGTCTCACTGAATCTCCTTCATTTATCTATAAACAAAAGTCTGATTTTTAAGGTTTTTCCCCTCAAGTTTCACAATAGGCAGCAATAAATATGTAATCTAAATCTTTCACTCTAATAAGGGGCCTGTCATCTTCAATGAAGTAATGTCTCCATTATTCCTTACTGACTGGAATTCTCCAGTTGAGCATCTCCCACACAATACACACATTCAGTGGATAATGCATGAGGCATCAGCAATTTTGGCCTCTTTCAAAAAAGTGGATACTTCTCTCTGCTATTAATTTAAATGCTCTGAGTAAATGAAACATAATGAGTAGCTTCATGTCTGTATGTCTAAACAAGAACAAAAAATTAATAGAAGGTATCTGTAAGCATTAAGAGCATTGAAAGTAGTGAGGAAAATGGCAATTGCTCAAGTTACATAAAGCAGGGCTGAATATGCATTATCCTTACAACACACTTCAACAATTATATCCTGCAGACTAGTCCCAGAGGATGTCTTAGGCCACACCACAGCTACAAGGACCCATTTTATTTCCAGTGGAGCTTGCACCAGTACACAGAATCATAATAAAGGGGCAATTCTGGACACAAGATTTTTAATTTTTCAGGAATCTAACTTCTACTGTAATGCTTTCTTGAAAGAAAACATTAAAGCAGAGCTGTCCTGTACCCAGTACAACTACAATTTACAGCAAAAGGTGAAGTCTTTGTTTGAAAGAAAGCATGTGTCTCACTTAAAAGCCAAGTTTTCAAATACAAACTTTAACTGGCTGACAGTCAGCTCTGCCCTGGCCTCCTGCACTCACTGACACATGACCATTAGGGGCACTCTTTGTTGTTCTGGTATTTCAAATCCCCCTGCTCTTTCCAGGAACAAAGTCATCACCTGCCAGCTAAAGAACAACCAGTGTATTTTGAAAAGGAAGAAGTAAAATCAGGCTGTTACAAGGGCAGGTGTAGTTCAGCAAACAAGTTACGTGTGCTGAGATATTTTATACAGTGCATATTTAGGTCTTAACACTAGAGCCCCTCTTCAGACAAACACCATGTTTTATGTATGGCAATTTTGTTCTGGTTTATTGGATGAGATTAACTGTGATCGGTTTCTCCAAAATCCTCAGACATAAAATCTGTTTTTATTTTTTCTTATATTCTCACTGAAACAATTTGATTCAGAGCTTCGCTGTGACTAAATAATTAGTACAGCCAATGCTTTTCAAAACAAGTTTACATAAGGTTGATCCAAAGGGAATATAGAAGATGTTATTGGGTATCACTGCAGAAATGCATCTCTGAAAATGGCACACTTACCTAACCCTAACATGCACTGGTTTCACAAAGTCATTTGATACCTTTCAACTGAGCAATTATTCTTTCAGAAACTTTATTTTTTTTCCTAATCTAAATAGAATAATGGTTTCTGAGTACCTAAATTAAATAAAAAATGCAAAAATATAACTCACTAAAGCAAATTTTTTGTTGAGGATCATCTGCTCCACCAGAGAGGACTCATTGTGGAAGAGGTGTGGCTGCATGTGACTCCACATGTGGGGAAACCACCAGAACTCATCCACAGATCTCAGCAGCAGGTCATCACCCTCATCCTCCTCCTCAGTCCCTGCACAGGGAAGAAGAAAATATTCCTGAAGTCTCTACTTTCATTATATTTTCACAAATGCTGGATAATGTAAGAATGAAATTAACATAATAAACCGTGACCAGTTAAAATAGTGCCTGCTGAGGCACTGGTGACAAAATGGGACAGTCAGGACCACTTTGGCAGCCCACATCCTATTTAATACCCTCTCTTTTACCTCTCCCTACTTCTACAATGGTTTAAGTACAAAATTATTTTAAAGGATAATATATATTGCTGTATTTCTACAGTAGAGATGAAACAATCACAACGATGAACTGTGCGAGCTCAACAGATCTCTCAGTGAAATCAATACAAAATTTTATGTGATTGGTGGAATTTACCACTCAAAAACAGATTGGAAGGAACTAAATTTTAATAAAAGGGGGGTGAAGTCATTTAATGTGTTCCATACCAGCAACTAATGCAGGAACACAGCATACTAAGGCCCTTAGACTCTATCATTTCTACTTGTCCTCACACTATACACAGCACCATCAAAATTAAAGTGATTTTAGTGTTTCATTCTTACCTGTGTGGTAAAATTTCCCTGAAAATCCCAGGTTGAAAGTAAAATTTGTAATCTGGGCTCTCAAAAGATTCTGAGTGTCAAGGAGGGCCTGAAAAAGAAACAACCCACCATATAAACACACCTGTAGAAAACACAACCTGGCACAGAAATTTAATGTAAGTATTTTTACAGTTACATGTCTTTTCAATTGCTTTTGCTATTTAATAACAGCTCTTTATGTAAGACAGAGCAGTGCAGATATTTTTATTAGCATATAAAGATTAAAGACCGCATGAAAACTCCATAATTTTCCTCATGAAGATGACCAGCTATTAAATACTGGGCTGCTCCCTGAACTGTGAGATGGGAAAACAAAGGCACACACAGAGAAAAGACCTTCCACTGGTCACTCACTAAACCTGGCCCCCAGCCAGGAATGAATTTCAGATCTCTTGTGCCCCCCAGCACTGCTCCATTCACAAGGGTGAAGAACAACTGTTAGAACTACATTTCTGTACATCAGCTCAAGTATGTCCACAGCAATTCAGTCATGCTTCAAAATCATGGGCAATGCAAAAAGAAAAATCTAGAGAGACAGCAAGAAGCTAAATCAATCCTATTCCACATCAAAGAACTGGATCCCAGATTCCCCCAGATTCTGACTCATTTCTCAGACAGTGAGCATACTGACTGTCAGCATCTGTTTACTTGCACTAAAGCAGTACAAACAAAAAAACCAGCATGTAGGATGAAGGGGGAAAGCATTATTCATCAGGTACAGCTTCACTCTTTGGTTTCAATATGCTCTTCTTGATTTGTTACTCCTAAGATTTCCATATTACATTCAGGAGTCAGCTATCTCCCAAGCTCCTACACCCTGCTGTTCTCTCATGCAGTTTTTCAGGTGTAACATAGAAACCCAGCTTTCCAAACTTTGCAAAGCAAGAACAAAACAGACAAGCAAAGGTCACGAAAAAGTTTTCCAACTCAACATACAGTATGGCACAATGATTGTAATAAAGTGGGTGCAAACATTACTATTGCCACAGAAGAGTAACTGGGTTATGAATGGGGAATGTATTTAACAGCACACAAAAGATTAATACGACTGGAGATTTTCAAAGGTTGAAAGGTCCAGCAGGCTCCCTACTCTTGAAATGCAATGACAACTTGGTGCCTTGAAAAATAAGAGCCAGTAATTTTAATTAGTCTTCCTGGACATTTTCATTATATAAGTAATTTGCCTACAATTACATGCCAATGACAACAAAATACTAGGAAGTCAAGCCCAGTTTAGGTATTAGGCATAGTACACTTAACTTACAATTCCTTAAACTGTGACCCTTTTTACAGATTGAGGCAATATCCACCTTATTAGAGCACACAAGCTCTTCTTCAGGTCTTTCTCAGGGCTCACCTGGGAAAGATCATCATCTTTCACTGCAAAGCCTGAAAACTGTCCTGTGGACAAGAGACATTCTAAAGGAATGAGCAAAATGAAGCACAGAATGGAGGTAATTGAAAACAAGCTCCAGACTTATGAAGTGGAATATTAAGCAAAAAATCTTGCAATGCTGTAACAAGGGCTTTTGCACAGGCTGAGAGTAAAAGATCTCCGAGGAGGCTTCTTATTCTAATGAAAGGCAGCAAATCTGCACAGGATTTATATGAAAACCAACCACGAGCTGCTCAGAACCTATTCAATGAAGTCATTTCATCTGTGCATGGTTAAAAAGGTAGGAGGCAAACAATACAGCTACTCCCTTCTCGTGCTAAGGGCACATGCTGTTGAGGGGAAGGGACCCTGAGCACAGCCTGGCACTGAGGTGGCACCGAGGGGCTGCCCACATTAAGAGCTGTGAGCATTTTTTGAGCTGAAGGGTTTATCCTGTACCTTTCTAACACCTTCCCAGCTTCTCACCTCCAGTCTAGTCTCAGCAGGATGGAAAACCAGAAGGGCAAACTGGCTTTTAAATGAGAGGAGGGAGAAAGGTGGCAAGAGGCCCCTGACATTTCTGTAACAATGCAACACAGAGTTTGCTTCTTCCCTGGGAATTAATTTTGCCAGTGTGGTTCCCACCTTCTCGCCTTGTGTTGGGAATGTATCAGCTAATTCCAAGGGTGTACCTGCTCTGCCTGCAAAGAGGGAGGCCACAGACCTGCTGTGAACCACTTTGGGTACAGACAGGACGAGCTAACATTTGAGTTGTCGTGCCTATGATTATTTTCTGGGCGACTTGACATTTTACTCATCTTTCAGGTTCTAAAAACAAAATGTTAAAACTCATGAAAAATATATAGTAGCAGATGGCAGGGCCTATTACTGTGAGTTTCCATCAGAAAGACAGAAAGAGAGAAAAGCAGGGGGACGAAAAGCCTGAAATTTCATTTCTACATGCTGTTTTATAAGCTGAAGGTAAACTGCTGGTATTTTCTGGATATTTTATGATTGTTTATGAACAGCCCCTCTGGGTATCTGTATCAGCTGTTACATAAACACATCAATACTGAAGATTGTAGTTTAAAACCATTTAGTCAAGTCTTCATATGTTTATAAATAATCATTTAGTACATGTTATATTTCTGCTGGTACTATAAGCAAAATAAGTAACTAGATACATAACCCCTTTCATGTACATAGCTCCAACGGAGTACCTTCTTTTGAACTTTTCCTAAGCTCACAGACTAGTTCAGGAAATTCCTAGTGCAAGAAATCAAATGTGAGTATTCAATACACGATGAAAGACTCCTTTTTTCACTAATAGCAAAAATAAAAATCTCAGAAAAAGGTCCTGTTACAATTCAAGGAATAGACAGAAGTTATCCCGACAGCAAAACAACAGATTTTCTCATCTCACAAACAGGACACAGGCATGGACAGATGACATGCGCTGTCAAAAGCTTTTGTTCAAGTAAATCAGCTGAAAAGCCAAGGATAAAACTCCTATCTTCAAACCTGCTTCCCACTTCCATAGCCAGGAAGCCATCCTGCCTCCTGCCCTCAAATATCTCAATGTGATTTCACTTTAGAGCCTGCCACAGAGAAGCTACAAGTGTCAGCCTGTCTTCAGTAAACAGACAGTTGTAATTTCTTCAGCATCAACACAAATATTCAGACCCAAACGCCTTGACTGATCAAAGGAATAAATCAAGATTGCCTTTTTGAACTCTGGCTCACCAAAGAGGAATGATGCCTTCTTTGTGCACACCAACATATTTATGACTATTTTGCTGCTGAAAAGCCGCCAAAGAACTCAGGCACTTGAAAAGAGAAATAGTTCAATACGCTGTTAATTCTACTTGTAATCACGTACATTTCAACTCAATTGGCAAGCAGACAGACAGAGCTTCACAGTGCTCTAGCATTAACATCTCACACTTCACATCAGTACATGCTTTCATGTCAGCAACAAAAGCAAGGGCAGCTTCATCGTTTTCCAAAAAGCCTTTCTCCTCCTCCTTTTTTTGGGAAGCAGATCTCATCTCTCAACTCTTGCTTGCCTAACTATTTTACTGTCTGACAACACTGTCAAAGGAGCCATTAAATTAGGAATTATTTTGCTTTTGAGGAAAATTTCTAACGTCGTGTTGGCTCTTCAATAAAGGCAAGGACCTTCTGAAAAGGAAGGACAAATTAACAGAAAGTGCAGCGTGAAAGCACCCGAGTTAAGCACAGCAAGCCCCTCTATGGGAGCTCTTATGCAGAAGCAACTTTAATTTTTCCATATTGTATTTCATCTTCAGTCCAACCCCTGCAAGAGAGGGAAGAAACAGAACTAAAGCCATTTCAACTTCTGAGGGGAGTTCTTGGTGTAGAGAGGTTTAATGAGCTGGAACTGATGCGATGTCCTTTCACTCTGCACTTTTTGGGACACCACTTTGCCTTTCCACACTCCGGGAGTGCTGCAGCAGAAGCTGCTGAGCAGGTACTCACACACCACCCACCTCCCTCAGCATCCCCCTCCTGCAGAACCTGGGCTGCTGGGGAGCAGCATGACAAGCAGGAACAGAAGACAGCCCCAGTGAAGGGCCAGCCCAAGTGTCTGGGAAGCAGTATTTTATTGGACTGACTATTTTGCTTCTGAGGAGAAATGATTCCCTCACAATAAATTATGTATTTTTGAACATCATTAATGTCTTCTCTTTCTGGATTTCCCATATTAGCAATTTGACACCCATTACCATAAACATTTAATCTATGCAGGAGAAAGAATAATTGCTTTGCATATAGGGGTGTACCTGAAAAAAACATTTTTTCTATTCTTCAGACAAAGGACAAGAAAGCTTAATTTGTCTTTGTGCACTCTCTTAGCAGAGCTGACACAGAGAGGGCAAGAGAAAAAACAAAGAAAACCTTCAGCTTTTTCTGCAAAGTGTTTTGCTGGCAGAGAACAGGTAACCCAATTTTCCCTCAAAGTGTCAATAAAGTATCAGGCTGGAGCCCAGTTACGTGCACCCTAAGTTTTTCAGTGTCCAATAGAAGAAAAAGGCTCAGGAGCCACAACTTCATCTTACGTGTCCAAACTACGTTATCTGAATCTGAGGTCCAGTAAAGAATCCTAAAAATATGAACAGCCACTTCAGAACGCTGTTAAAATGATTTCAATCAAAAGTTTTTTCATCAGGACACTGTTTTAAATGTCACTGGGTCTTCCTTTAGAGTTGTTTTTTATCACATACAATAATGATCTTAATGATGGTGCAATTACATATTTTCAAGTAATGAGGCTCTTTCATCTAGGTAAATGATTCGTACAACCAAGAGATTTAAGAAATATTTCTAACTTCCTTCACCAGCTTCTCACTTCTTGGAGGCTGAGGTAGCAGCTAATGAGAATTGAGCTAATTATGGCAAGGTAACTTGAAGGTTATAAATACCTGGTGCCAATAGTATTTAATAAAGCAAAGTAATTAGCATGCTGTTTTCAGGGTTCTGTCTGAAATTCTGCATTATTAGCTCTTAATTAAACTGTACTTAGATGAAAGAGGTTACTGTTACTAAACAGCTAAATGATCTCGTTATTTTGCAGTTAGCAGAAATAAACTCCTGCATTTCTGTTAATTAAAGCTCAAAAAAATCCCAGATCAGTTGAAACAGAACTAATAAAACACCCTACTGCTACCTATTTTTCCCTGGATTTTGGTCAGACAGGATTCAATAGAAATCTTGTTGGTTGCATTTTTACCTAACACTTCACCTGCTTATGTAACGCCAAGTACTAAGAGGTGAGTTCTCAGAGTATAACAGAACTCAGAGTGAAACCAAAGTAGCTCTAAATTGCACTTGGAGTCCCTTCACATTTATTAAGTTCCTGTGATCTGCTGATGGTCAGCAGACAGGCAATGTGAGGTTTGTTAGCCCCAGTGGAAGCACTTCAGTAGCTGAGCTGCAGTCACAGGCAGCCCCACAGCCGCCTCAGCTCTGAGCACGACAGGCCATCCCTCAGATGCTGTTCCAGGTCACTTCTGGGCCACTCTGCTCTGCCTGCTTAGCCTGGCTTGTCTCCACTGCATCCCACCAGCAGCAGATAAATTCTAAGCGTTGTTCATTGATTCGTGTTGACACTTGTCTGGCTCCCAGGAAACGTTAGGCATTACACCTCTGCACCCTTCATTAGCCAACCCACACTCCTACAGCTTCACATCCTGTCTGGAAGGGTGCACGCTGCTCTGTCACAGATGAAACAGCGGCACGGCTGTTCCGTCTGACGGGGCACGTGTTTTATAGTCACCGAGCTCAGAAAGGACAGAGGTTACGATCCGAGCTCCCGGCTCCCCATTCATTATCAACAGCACATTTGCGCCTTCTTTACTGCTTCCTCACACGGCAGCTCCAGCTGTAGCTCCCGCTGCAGGACAAGGGGGGCTGCCCGCGAGCTGCGGCTGCAGCGCATCCCGATCCCTGAGCCGGGCCCTCTCACCCTGCCGCTGGCAGCACGTGGCTCTGCACAGCCGCTGAATGCTGGAAATACCTGCAAGGCTCAACTCTGGAACAAGCGCAAGGCCTAATGGCTGAGCAGCAGAGAGCTCGGGGCTCAGCTGATGTGCAGGCAGCCGCAGCTGGGGCACTGCACTGCCTTTGGGCTGAGGAGTTCGTCCGTGGCCACGTTACTCTGCTCAAAACACCGATGTTTTCTGAAGTGCAATTTCAGGTCTACCTATACACCGCGCCTTGAGTACAAAAGATGACATTCCGTAAAACCTAGATTACCACACATTTGATTCCCAAACTGCTATTCCCAAGGTGCAATAGCCTGCAGCTCCTTTCCTGCTGATGCCTAGGACCTGCTCTCCACATCAGGTCTCCAAAGCACCCCCTTCCCTTCCCGCTCTGCCCCACACTCCCTATCCAGATGAGAAAGGAACAGTAACCTCATTCCAACCCCTTCCACTAGACCAGGTTGCTCCAACCTCTCCAACCTGGCCTTAAACATTTTAAAGGGTGGGATCAGCACAGCTTCTCTGGACAGCCTGTGCCAGCGCCTCATCACCCTCACTGTAAAAAACCCTCCTTCCTGATGGCCAAGATAAACCTACCCTCTTTCAATTTAATTCCTGGACTGACAGAGGCAAATAGGGAAATTAA
>VWZT01006315.1:86751-104137 GCA_013397055.1 Pachycephala philippinensis
AAAAAAAAAAAAAAAAAAAATCAATCAATTTCTCTAGGTAATGAAAGTAAAAATGTGGTGTCAGTGCTACATACATCAAATTCCAAATTCCAAGAGTGTGAATATGGCCTTCTGGAAAAACCTTAGCCTTACTTTTATTTTCAGTGCCAATATTCTCTGGACCTCAAAGCTTGAGCCTGGACAAACTAAGACCCACCCACCCCCAAAAGGCCAACAAGGCTGTGCTTCCTGCTCACAAAAAAAATTAAATAAACAAGATTTCAAAGTCTGGTCTATATCATTATCTAAATGATTAGAGCTCAAGAGTGGGTGAAATTTAACTATTTTTCCAGTGAACACAAAATTCAAAGCATTTAAATTTGGACAATGTTTTCCCACAGAGTAACAGTGGCCACGATTACAACATAAATCTATTACTTGATTACAGAAAAACTCAACTCCGCAGACTAATGTTTAACAAGCTACTATTTAGGTACCTTGAAAGAAGTATTGGAGACTACAAGCTGTGTCTAAAATGCTGATACCAACCAAAGAGAAACACCTTGGGGTTTGTTCACCTCTCAGCTGATACTTTGTTCCCCCCAAGTAAGACTAAAGCACAGTATTTGTGTCAATATTGAGTTTTACATACCAGAGAACAAAGAAAGTGCAAATGAATGAAGACTCAAACCCTGTAATCTAGATAAAAACCAAAATAAACTGGTTGCTCTCCCTGCTTAGCAAAGTACAAAGAAATTACCACATCACTGGCATATTAAATAAAGATAACTCCAGGGGCTGGGCAATGCGCCAGTGTCACAGTCCATTCACAAATGCTTCTTAGATGTTCTTTCTTTTCCTAATAGAGCCAAAAAGATTCTTCTGCTTCTCCTAATACTCTATCAGAATAAAAATAGCTATCTACCTCTGTCGCTATGTTTTGGGTGAGCTGAGGAAAACCAAAAGCTCTTTTTCTATGTTTCACCTTTACTGACAGAAAAAAAACAACCTTTAACGAATACATTTTCATTTTCTCCCTCTGTCTGAAAGCTCCAGGTACGATACAGCTGGGAATTCAGTCTTCAGCTTGCTGACCAGCCAAGGGTCACAGTTTATGTTTTTTTCCTTCTCTTTACGAGTAGTTCTAAAGTTGCTGAATGAAATTCCCCAGCTACATCAGCATTGGTATCAAAGAAATTACAAAAAAAACCCAAGAGAAAGTTTCCACAAAATAACAGATAACTCTTTTCTCAAGCCATACTTTCATGATTAGATGCAGTCAACACAGAAATTACATAAGAACTTGATTTCAACTTAATAAGAACTTTGACAGTTTCATTGGCTCCCACATAGTATCAAGTCTAAGGAACATGACTGAGCAGGAACCCCAAAGACGTTAGTGAAAAAGGGGGGGGATGATTTTGTTGGAAGTGTTAATACACACCTCACCTGTTTTCATGAGTGCTTGCATTTCTAAAAGACAAGATTACAAAAACTAGGTGTGCCCAGATAAACACCCCAGCTGGCAAAGTCTACACTTGCAGCCTCAAACCAACCTGCAGGAATCCAACTGAGCTCTGCATTTGATTTACTGGAAGAGACTGAGAACATATCTTAATACAAATCCCCCGCCAATATTACATTCCTTCCAATAGCATATTTCATACTCTTTTCCCAAATCTAATTTTTAAAGACTTACATAATCCTTTTACTTCCTTTGGGATATTAGCCTCTATTCTGCTGCTTTTACTGGCTATTCAGCCTACACTTAAATATCTCTGTCCCTTACATTAAATACTTTTATCCATCCTCACTGTTTATACCCTGCAGACATCTGCAGCCTATTGCTTTCTGCTTTGGTCATCGTTACTTAGTGAGTTCTTCAGCCTTTATTTTTTCATTTTTTTGCTCAGATGTTTCCTGACTATTCTGATGTCTCTAAGCACTCTCCAAATGTTTCTAATCAAGTTGTGCAGAACTGAGCACAATATTCTAGAAACCTCCTCAGTCAGTAAGATTAAGTACTTCACTGATGTAAAATATTTTTCATAGTCTCTTTGAATTTAAAACCAGTTTACATTACAAACTGAGATACATTTTAGTATTCATTTTGTTTTAGGATATCCTCAGGATTACAATTTTCAACATTTCTATTACCTTTGACAATGGCAGTGGGAAAGGACAAGGGATAAGAGGAACATCTCACAGCATAAAATAACATTTTTTATATAAATGCAAAATTGATTTTCAGCCTCCTTTTGAGTACCATTAGCATTCTATCAAAGACAACTCTGAGATATCTTTAGTCCAAGTCCACTTTAAAATGGAGAAGAGACACTTGGCTTATTCCCAGGATTGCTAACACTACAGGGCAAGTAAATGGGAGTTTGAGGAAGAGCTGTGGCTTATTAGTTCCACAAAAATGCAACCAGTGCTCCCAAACCAAACCTGTCACCTCTGCACAGCATGGCAGGGCCTTTATTGTGTGAGTTTACTGACCTAGGTTGGAATGAATGTGGGGAGACTTCCTCTGCACAGATGCAGACTTTTTTATTTGTCCTCTCCGCTGTTTCTATTTTCAAATGGATTGCAGTATAATTTTTGCGCTATAAAGTGGTTTTAAATTTAATTTATTACTTATCTCAGACATGAAGCTACATTTTAAGGAGCAACACTAACTCATCTCCAGGACTGCAGAGTAAAAGGAGTAACTACTTTTAAAAATTGGTCATAAGGTTTTTATGGTCTGTGCAGAGAAAAAGAAAGTGGAACTGTCAATAGATAGGGAATTGTTATCCCATGAGGGACTACACATAAACTGGCAGTCAACGGCCTTCCCTTTACTTGGTTTTGTAAGCATAATCACCAAGAATCAGTCATGTCATTGCACTGACCTTCCAGACGGAACAAGAGAAAAAAGGACACTTCCCATGTTGCTTTATTGTAAAAGAAACTAATGAATTAGGAGTCCCGCTTCCACTCTCGTTTTTCTCTTCTTGCCAGACTGTGCCTTCTTGATGTGACTGAAGAGCAGGAAGGAGGAAGGCTCACTTTTGGTATCATGCTTTACAGTTAATGGCTTTGATTTCTAGATCTGTCTGCAGTCTGGTTTTTATTTGTTGGCTGTGAAAATTTTATTCAGTTCTGTTAGCAGCAGGAAGTGGATGGCTAACTTGTCACCTGAAAAAACCCACAATAAATCCTGCAGCAGCCCCTCGTACGCTGAGGATGAATCTGTGCAGCTCTGCGGGAAGCTGTATTGCATTATTATTGTTTGTGTTATTGAGGGGCTTGCTGAACAAAAAGAGCTTCTGACCAAGAGAACTTGCAATCCAACAAAAGAGAGGGACTGACAGGATAGCAGCTTTTGTTTTCATGGCCAGATGGATTGACCCAAACACTGCAGAGTTTAGGTTATGCTGACAACACTCAAAGTGTGCAGAATCACATGCATTTTTTATCATACCCATGAAAATACACACCTACATTCCTAAAGTGTATACTTTTAAGTAGACAGAAGAGGATAGAGCTTGCTAACCATGTGGCTGTGAACCAAAAATGATCTCAGTGCAGGCTGGCACACTTGGTGGACATAAGCATTTGTGAGGATTTCTTTGGGTGGGCAGCCTTATGCTCAAGAGTAAAGATATCTCTGCATAATAAATTAAGTCAAGGGAAAAAAGCAGGAACAGCATTACCAAATATTCAGAGTTAGTCCACTTGATCTCAGGTGTAATTCCTTGAGTTTTAAATAAAAGAGCCCTTAAATCACAGGACTCCATTGAGAACAGGAAGACACCATCGTTACATTAAGCCTAAGGACAGTAAAACAAAGTATTCACCACCACAGAGAAATGTGGGGCATTTGGAAATGAAAACAAATTACTCTCATTTTCCGGAAAGATGCAGATGACTGAGCCCATAGTGCACATCATCTTACTTGGGAAAGCACCAGCAGGTCCACAGAAGCCCTGATTTCCTTACTTTGGTTCTATCCTGAAGACAACCAAGGAGTGTATAACCAATAGTCAGATCTGGTGCTGGGGTGCAAGAGCTTGAAGCAAGTCAGCCTCATTGCCCTCAAAGACCTTACAGGATTTACCATGTCAAGAAACAGTTTCTGTAGTTTCTCTGACAATAAAAATCTGCAACTGAAATGCATTTTTCTTCTTTTAGCTACCTGCCACTGAATTTATAACAGAAGGAGATGGTGCAATCCTTGAAATATCACTGTCTCAAGACTTAAGTCTGCATGGAATAATTTTAGGCTTCCATGTACAGTATCAGAATTAAAATTAAAAACCAAACCAAACAAAAACCGTCATCAGATTCAGTTATTCCAGTATTGCAACACTAAACAGAGGGGAAAAAAAAATCCAAAAAATCATTTTTCAAAGTAAACCAAATACAAAATACCTGACAAAACAAACAAGAATTTCAGCAAAAGCAGAACTAACACAAACCACTGCATTTACAGGAACAAAGGCTGCAATACCAAAACTGCATGTATGGTTTTTGTCATCATCCACCATGGATAAATGCTAAATTAAACTTAGCACTAAGCTTATTCCATGGATTTGGTTGTGTCCGGCTCACCCAGGTGCAGAACAGGAAGAAGAGGCCCACAAGGAAGTCCCAGCACTGCTCTGGCAGCCCCAGAAGTGTCATACCCAAAGTAGAGCCAGCTCCTCTGCACCCCTGTGGCCCCCCTGCAGTCCCCCTGCTCTGGGGGAGCATTTTTATCCTGCTTTCCACTTCAAGCATCAGTAGAACTTTAACAAAAAGAGCTGGGCTCTATTGAGCAGCAGTTTTATCAATCATACTAGACTAAAATTCACAGAGATTGGCACATAAGCCAAATGGCTTTTAGAAGTCAGATGTTATGGTGACTGACTGGTAGGGTGTACTACATGCTGGCAGCAGCCCATAAGATATGTAAGACAATTTTTATAACTTGTTTTAAAGTCGTATTTTAGTTCTGAAATCTAATTCTAATTCTCTACTGTCTCACAGTGTGTAGTATTCCACACTACTACAACTGACACAATATGCTCAAGTAAATCAGTGTTCCTAAGGCATCAGACAGCTACAGAGACACCCCAGTCAGTAATATTCCTTTTCCTTGACACTTCTGAAGAACTGAATGCACTTTTTACCTGCTATTTCCAACAAGTCAATATGAAATACCTTAAGAGCTTCAGGTCAAATTAAGAAAGAATGTATGTAAACACACAGCAGGCACATTCCACAATGGTAAACAGGTATTACGGCTGATGGACTGGGAATGCAAAATAATTTAGCAGAACAAAGGTTCCTAATCATTAATTTCTTATGTAATTTAAAGATGTGATTAAAAAGATTTTTTGAATCTCCCCAAAGAAAAGATTTATGGCTCAGTGCAACCAAACAGCCATGAGTATCTCTGGTGGTTCTGCAGCTGACACATTTGATGACATATCTGTCATTTCTTTTCTCATAACCTTCTATGTGGTCCTACAGATAAAGAAGCAATTAACTTAGAGAATTAGACTTCCTCCTGTGACAGGGACCATCCTTTGTCTTGACAGTTCAGGCTTTCTGCACCTTTTAGCCCATCTGCCTTAACACTATTATATACATATGATTCTCTTCTGAGGCAAATATTTAGGTCATTCCTATGCAAGAAAAACTGAACAGCCACATGATTGGATTTTTAAAATTTATAGCCAAGTGGCCTGCTTTGCCTTGGGAAGTTCTGGTTTCTTTCCATGTATGCTGCACAGGGTGAAAAGACACTTAATGGGTTTTAAACAACTGCAATAATTTAGGTAGTGCTGACTAATGTGGATGAATTTAATACAGGGAATAAACAATTAGCTCTTAGTGGGGAAAGCTGTTATTAAGGAGAACTGTATTAAACAAAAGGTTAGGCCACCAATGTTACTAAGAAAGTAACAAAGAAGTGACAGCTCTGGCTATGGAAAATGGAAGAGGATTGATCTGACCAAATACAAATGTTTATATTCGATCTAAGTCACTCTGGAAACAATTTATGAACAACAGTCACATGCTTTTAGGTGCAATTCACTTAACCAGTGCCTGCCTGAAGATGAGCTGTTTTTCTATGTTTATGTCTACTGTGGGAAGTTGGAGGAATGGCTCCATTAGAGGTGTCTGCCTTACAAACCTCAACATCCAGGCAAGATGAGAGACTGTGTAAGTGATGGAGACTCAAGCGCTGTGAATTGATTCCTTTTGGCGAAACCCTCTCCATTACCAGAACAATGGTTGGCACAGAAGATGCACAGAGAGTGCAGCTCCTTTCTCCAATTCTCCAATGATTAATTCTGGAAGACTGCAGCCTGAACCTTGTATTGCCCACTGCAATGCACATATACACCAACAGATGCATTGCCCAAGCACCCCCAAACCAGAATGATAAATAAAGACCTATTATCCCCCTCCAATAAGGGATATGGTTAATACAGAGCTTTTTCCTTGGCAATTATAAAGAATAACTACAGGTGCAGAAAAGGTCAGGATTACCTGAAGAAAGAGATGAGATCCCCATCCTGACTTCAATTCAAAGTGTCTCTTTTGAAAAGCACACAAAGGACCAGACACTCAAGAGGAGCTCACATAGCTAATTATTAGGAAAAAATAATTTGGCAGTGTTGTAATTTTTCATTTGGAGAACTTGATTAACTCTCAAGGAACTACAGAAAGTGCATGTATTGGGGAAATAAAGGGAAAGGTAGACAGCCTAGACCAGCAGCACTGAACAAACTGTCATCAGGAAAAAAAATCACATTTCATTTCCCCCCTTTTATCATCTGCTTCTCCCTTGAAAAATCTCAATGCTTTATAGTAATAAAAATTTCACAGAGAGTAACTGTAACAAAAAGAGATATTAAATTAGTAGATTGTCAGCCAGGACAATCACGGTCTATTAAGATAAACTTACTCTGTGGATATCTAGATAGATTATTCTCTGTATGTCCATTTAAATGAATTATTTGCACTGCACAGGCTCTTAAGTCTTTCTAAAGACACAAGGAAAATAAAATATAACATTGTCACAGCATAATGGTCCCTCCTGCCTGACAGACAATAGGAGAGAAAAAAAACTTACTAAAAAATTAATGTTGAGTTGATTATTACCAAGCTTATTTTCAAAGTGGGAGGCACTTAGACCATGGAAACATTCTCTTCCATTATTTCTATTATACCACAGGAAGATAAAGCAAATAAATATGAAGATGGATGGTTACTGTTGATGCACAGTGCCAGCTACTCAGTATCTTACATCGAAGAACTATGTTCTATCAGCCCAGACGTTACACAGAGACAGGCAAATCTATAACAGGTACTCTAAAAATCTGAACCACTGTTTCAAGTAGTTTGGGTCCTTTTTTTTTTTTAACTGAAGAAGCTGTGGTGAAACTAGAATAAACTTAATCTGTTGTTTAACAAAACAAAGCATTTACAAGAGGATTTAGGTTGAGAAACTACGTTTGTAAAAGATTTTCAGAAGGGCTCTTTATGCTTGTGTTCCTGACACTATAGGTACTCCAGCTCAAGTACCACCACTTTGCCTCCTCTTTAGAGGTACAGAAGGCACTCATTTTACAGGGCCTGCTTTTAATTTGAACTCTTCTGAGGTCAATATATAATACTGATAAAAATTACCACTAAACCTTGTAATAGCAATTTTTCTAAGTGCTCAACTCCAATTCACACACTTTAAAGCAGAGTGAAGTTAAGCCTTAATGAGTTAAGCCTCCAAATATTAACTATTCTGGCCACTTTGCAAATCTAATTTAGGTATCTGAAGAAGAAATTCCTTTGAAACCACAATCTTACACGCAGTCAGGATCTCTCTCCTTGGAGACAGCCAAAAGGCACCTGGCCATGATCCAGCTTGAGCAGGGGGTTTGGACCAGATGACCACCTGATTTTTGCTATTGGTTCTGCACTAACCTTCCAGTTTCTGAACTCTGTCCCATCCACAGAGCAGTCAGAACCAACCCTAGAGGTCTTCTGGCTGTTGGGAGGTTCCTGAAGTTTCAGACTGATTTGTATTAATAGACTGTGGGTAGAAACATTCACCTTACTCTCCTCCGGCTCACAGCCCTACCAGATGTGAGCATATCCGTAAAATATTAACTAGGAGACATGTCAAATAAATTAAACCATAGAAGAGCATCCTCCTCAATTCTGTATTGCTGGTATTTAAAATGTAAGCTTAGTGGAAATGAGCTAATCTTGAGTACTGAAATTATACAAAGTCTACATTTAGAACCTCTTTTCACACTTGCAGCGCCCAATTCTCCGTCACAGTCACTGCAGCAGAACTCAGTAAAACTCCTGTTTAATGAGATGTCATTTATCTGCAAATACACTTTACAATAATGTATTTCCAACTACTGCAAATTGATTTAGTTTCATTCCTTCCACATGTCATTGTGCCACAGAGGATAACTCCTTTGATATTAATAGTAATGAAGATGCATTGCATCTGACAGCCCTAACAACATGTTTAATACAACATTTTAACTATAAGTAGATGAAGAATCAGAAGGGAACACTTTTTTCAGATTCCATTGTTTCAGAACACAGTTCTATATAAATGAAATTATCCTACTTAAAAGTTATTTCCGCTTTGATGTTACTTCTATTTAATATGACAGTTTTATTTTGGGAAGATTACTTCCTGACATACTGCAAATTATTTTCCCCAAACAATATGGTTTATCCTTCTGTATCTGTTGTAATCAAATTTGTCTCAATAGTCTCCTGTTTCTGGTATATAACTCTGGCAATTAAACATCCTAACTTATTTTAAAATGACAGTCCTAAGGTGTCACTTGCAAAGAGAAACAATACAAAACATGCTGTCTCCAACTGCTATTGCACAACACAGCGATGGATTTATTCAGGCTTTATTTCACCCACTTTGTTACCAGAAACTGCTGCTTCTGCAGAACAACACAAGTTCCGTCAGTGACGTTGGTCAGATCTGACTTTTTTCCTGCCACCTGAGTTTGCATTTAAGAGATGCTCCAAGCATGCTCACTCACCTAACTCAAACACTGCCATGGTGTTCTCCACAGGAAAACCATTTATTGAGTTTCACCTTAATTTCTGCTCTCTCCCGTGCAATTTGTTTGCCCAAGGAAAACACCTACTCAACAAGGAGGTAAATCTCATTTGAAATTGCATGTACAGAGAATGTTTCGGAAAAGAGTGTATGCTGCAAATTCATGGGCAATTAAAAGTTTAACTGCAGGGTCAAACCTTTTGTTTAAGGAAGCACTGTATGCAGAGTTGCTGTAGCTTGACAAATATATTAATGCTAAAAAACCCCCAAAAACTTGATTAAAAATGAAACAAAAATAACCCACTGCATCCAGTGCTGTCCTTGTCTTTGCTTCTTGCAGTTCCTCATTTCATTAACAAAGTTTGAACAAAACATTCTCCCTTATTTTTAGCACAAACAGGGCAACAATCAGCACATTACAGATTTTTAGCTTCCAGACCAAGTTGAGAAAGGGGACCTCCAACTACCTGCTTTGGGACAACACTCCTCACAAAAAGCAAGGAAGAAATATTTACAGGAAGAAACGATGTTAAGATGCTAACTGCTACTGACCAAAAACTATCACCTCACTTGGACAGCACAACAGAGTGGGAAAGAACCTTCAGGAATGTACAAGTCCAAATGTTAAAATGGAAATTGTCAAGTCATTTAGTGACAGAATGAGCTTTTAAGACACATATTAATGCCAACCTTCCTTGTGAGCAAGTGCCATAAAACAGAGATGAGAGAGGTGAAATGCTGCAAGCAACTCCTGACATCCAAACCTATTTCAAACAGGCAATAACCCAGTTCACTCTTCAAAATTTATGCTGACATTTACTGTTGCTCACTTCATTTACCTCCTGATTGTAAGACTCTCAACATGTGCATTAAATATGAACAGCTCCCAGGTCCAGGCCTAAAGTTCCAACAACTATTCACTTTCACACAATAAAACCACTTTGCTGTAATGACCATTTAATTTGTGCACATACTTTACCTGTACATCGTTGGTGTTCATTCTTGTTCCCTCCTTGCCAACGAAGATATCATCTATGTCAACCAGAATGTACCTATCCAAGGACAGTGTGAGCTTCTTTCCAGAGAGGAAAGAGATGGCATCTATGAAAATCAGCTTGTGCAGCCAAAAATTCAAGTTATTGCCGAAAAGGACTCGTTGAATCCCATCGTGGAGCCCCAGATCATGAATTACCGTGGCATAGAGAGCACTTATAGCAGCAGGTGGAGAAAGGTTTTCTGGTGTCTTTACTTTTGCAAATATCACTGGTTGATAAGCTGTGTGATTAATCTGGAAAACAGCCCAGTCATTTCCAAGCAAGGGCCCTTTCTCCAGCTTAGACGATTTAGTCACATGTAGCAGTGGGGAATGAGGGTTAATGCAACAGTCCTTAATACCCAGATTGCTGTGGACATGGAAAGGAAAACCCTTCAACTGAAAGCTCTGCAAGCTGTTCTCATTGCCTTTGTGAAATCCGATCACACCTACACCATATTCTATACAGTACTTATCTAGAAGGCCTCTGTTCCAAGAGTCCATATTCACATACTTTAGAATATTTTCATAAACTATGAGAGCATATTTGCCTTTGTTTTTGTCTATAAGCACTGGGAGATCACCTTTCCCAGATGCAATCTCAATGTGAAACTGAAACCTGCTAGATTCCAGAATGGTTATTATATCTTGGCCTAACGTTGAGTACTGGCTTTCCACAAACACCAGCACTACAAGGTCTGTCCTCAGGGGATCAATAGGCTTCGTGGTCTTCATCTCCATCAGCTTGTATGGCAACAGTTGAGGATCACCACATTCCACTTCTGAAGAGGTTTCAGGAAGTTCATTTTCCTGTTTGTAGCCATTATACAAGTAGTAGGCAGAAATAACTATGCTCACCATACAAAAAGTGGCCAGCAAAATTACTGTTCTTTGAAAATGTCTGTGAAGTTTCAGGATAAAACTCATGGTGTTTACTTGCCTTAGATAGCTCTCAACAGCAGCATGAAAAACAAACACAGATTCTCAACAACTTGTTCCAGTCCTCTGAAATATTTATGTCACCATTGCAGCACACACATCTATCTTCCACAGAGCTTTACCGAAGGTATAGTCTAGAAGAAAAGAAAATCAGAGATTTAATTGAGGCATCACCTTGTGAAGTATCATCCACTTAAACTAATGGGGAGAAATCACCGCCAGCCAGAGGTTTGGGGACCAACAGCTCAGACTTTTGCAATACTGTATTTCTTCCTGCTCCCACTAGTTGCCACATGCATTTGAAGGTTTCTAAATCTCACAGGCTCCTCAACTCAGTGGATCAAATAAAGTAGGGTACACACCGGAGGCACTGAAAAGCAAGACATACAAGCAAAGAATTTACTGTGTTTTAGAAATTCTTTCTACCCAAAGATAAAAGTTAACTCCAAGTAGACAACTGCTTACAACTCAAATATTGAAGAAAATTTATAAACTTCTTCCTGCTGCCCCTAAAGAACTGGGGGAACATGATTAAACAAATTCTATCTTATATTAGTTTTTCAAAGAACCAAGGAGTTCTTGACAAAACATGCACATCTTAACTGTTGTACAAACATATACTGATATACTCTACATTATATCCACTACAGGAGTGTTTTTAAAGCAAAACCTCCTTCCTACAACTTTACAGGAAAACAAAGTGTTTTACTGGATTGTGTAGTTTTGCAAGTTGTTAGAAGCACTTCACATTCCTTTGCATTAAAAAACCCATCGAATAATCAAGCTCTTAAATTTGAGCAGAGAAAGTAATAAATCAAAAGCTGAACTTAACAGGCAGATCACCTAAGGATATACTTATGCTCTACCTTGTACGTAAGAAAAGAGTAATTTTTCAAGCCAGCAGTACAAGTGCTGTCAAAACTCCCTAGTAAAACAACTGGATGGTGCGACAAGCATAAAATAATGATCATAAGTCATAAATGAAGGTTCAAAGCAGATTTTGAAAAATATTAAGTGTGTGAAGATCTAGAACATGCCATTGTAATTTCAGTGTAGTATGAATCTGTGCCTATTTGGAAATGGGATCAGGATAAGGTACCTGTGTGGCATTAATATGGTCATTTCCCAACTGAGAGCTTAATCCTTCCATTCCTGGTTGGGTTTTCTTTATCCTACATTGTAAGCAAATTGGTCTCTCACTCCAGGTTTTCAAAAGAGCTAAAAAATATGATGTACTTAACAGTACCTATGTTACGTCCACAAATTTAATTAAATCCTGAATACAGATCTTCCTAGTGCCACGACGAGCATAAAGTAAAAATAAATGAGAAAAATCAGGTGAGGGAAAAAAGAAACTACAAGGCATCCTATTCATCAAAACTGCAAAAAAAACAAGTGTACGTGAGCTGTCTCATTCATAGTTAAGATTCATAGCAAGATTCCTGCTGTCTGGATAGATTCTACTCTCCTCACCTTCTACTCCCAGATACCTGTTTATCAACCCCTTCTCTTCCAGAAGGACTTACACCCAGCCTTGAACCTTACCTGCAGCTGCATGAAGTCCTGCTCAGAGCTTTTAGGCAGGAGACCTGCCTTTCACCCAGACTCACTAATCAGTGTTAGACAAAAATAACATAACCCCAGCTTCCCGGTTTCTAGAGGCATGTTTCTGAAAAGAAATTAAAGAATGCATAAAGACCTGTGAAAGTACCTTTAGAAGAACTCAAAGAACATTCCCAAGTATTGAAATGTCCAATTCTTGCTGCACTAGCTTCAAGAATATCAGTCTAGATAGCATATTTAATATGGTAACAAGTCAGGTGACAAAGAGAAGCTCTATCCTGAATGAGTAACACCAGAGAGAGATTTCCAGACAAATGATTTTTCATTACACACACGAAGGGTTCTCTTCATTTTGCATTTCCAATTCAGCTGCCTGAATGCCAAGAAACACATAATTTTAGTGCCTAAAATTAGCACTGACTGCTTTCTGCAGAAAAGCTGTACATATACCTACTTCTCTTTGATAACCACAGACTCACTGGTCTAGATATGGAAAAAATGACAATTGACACTGACCTAAGCCCATAGCAAGGAAGGGATGATGAGACAGAGCTGTTTGAACTGGGTATTACAGAAGGGTTGCAACCCAAGAAACATTTGCAGCAAGGACACAGTTCCTAATGCCACTCCATAGAGAAGGAAATCTGGAGCCAGCCCAGAAACCTCTGTTTTCCTCAAGAAAAGCCCTGTCATTGTATCCTCAGCTCCTAATTTCAGGTACCCCCTGGGGCTATGGAGTGCAGCTGTAAGGAGTGGCTGGAAACGCCAAGACAGATGTGAGGTTTGACTGTGAGGAGTGAGGAATTCTGTGAGACGTAGCAGGACACAGCCAGACTTAGCACACTCCCTGCTGAAGTCAGAGAGGAGTGGGATGGAACAGAGCAAGGCACAAGTTTTAAATGCACGCTCTCTTGTATGAGCTCGATGTTATGTAATTTTCACTTGCTTAAGGACTGGTTTGCATGGCAGCAATTCAAAAGAATACAGAAGAAAACAAGTAACACGAAGAGAGCATGCATTTTATAGTATCAACACAGTCTGAAAGCCTTGACAAGGTACAGTTGGTTTCCTCGAGGGACAGCAGCATTCTCCCCTGAGCAATAGTACTTGCTGGATATTCTAGTGCTGTATTACAGCACCATGCTAAAATAACTCATATTTAATGCATCCCCCTTGACAGTGACATCCCTGGGATGCACCACACACAGCAGCACCTATGCAGACCATGACAGTGACCTTTATCACATCTCTAGACGTGGCTTCAGGGAAAATGGTCCTTGCTTGCCATCACTTCCTACAGTAAAACCAGACAAAACGTGTAATTCAGAATGCACCTACAGTGAGTAAGCTGTGAGAAGCAGCATTTCAGAAGAGGACAGTACTTGCAGAGTTTCACTTTCATGACCAAGAAAGAAGTCATGATAGCTTGAAGATCAATAAAAATATCGAAGAAAAAGGCTTACAGAAAAGAAAAAAGACTCTAGGAAGTCTTCATAAGAGTTCAAGCTTGTTAGTATTGTTTCAGTGAAAAAACATGAAAAAGACCCATAGGCGACATGAGCAGTCTCAGCTCTTTGGTTTCAACAGTCATGTGGAGTTCAGTGACAGGGGAATATGGTCCCACCTGTATCTCAAAGCGCCTGAAAACAGGTGTCAGGTATTATGTGAATCCAAAGTTCCATCAAGGTGCTGTTGAAATAAATTTTACCTATAAAATAATTTGTATGGTATTTTTCCATGGTTTGAAGCAATAAAATTTGCCTGTTTGGTTTTTTATCTAGAACCTTAATGCTTTAGAAGAACCTGCATTTGATCTCCTACAAGGCTGCATTTGCTCTCCTATTTTGCATTTTCATGCTACCGTCTTAAAATTCAGATCAGAACCTTTTAGCTCTGCGGTTCAAAGTACGAGGTATCAAAATGCTCCCTTTAAGGTGAAAATTAGCATCTTTGAATATTCAGAATTTGGTTTTTAACTAACAGACTCACTATGGAGGAGAAGATCTTGCTGAGAGAAAGCTGAGTCATGGAAGCAAGTTTTGCATTTTATTACGAACACAGACAGCAAGACTCAGTGTTCTTCTCATTTACTGTAGAAGTGATTTCTGCAGCCCAGGACAAGTTCACATTAAAATCTTGTTGGTACAGAAAAGAAATATCACCTTATTAAGCAGAAGAATTACCATTATGAGCAGCACTGCACAATTACAGGCATCTGCAGGCAGATGCATTTGAATAGAGATCCTCAACTTGGATTGGTTTGGGAGTTTATAATTTGTTCTGCTTGTTCTGTTTTGGTTTTTAATCCACTAACAAAGTAGCACTGATGACAGAACAAATACTGTGAGGAACCCCAAAGACCTGAAGCACACCCTAAGGAGCCTGGTGAGTTCCTACCACTTGTAGCTTTCTTTAGTTTCTTGTTTCATTGGTAAGTATAAATGATCAAATTCTTGGCTTCTGTAAATCATTTCAGCCCGATAACCCTAACGGAAGCTCTTCCAGGAGACAACACTGGCTGGGAACACAACCTACTAAATTCTTCACAGAGGTTCTCAATCCAGTAAGAACAGATGCTCAAGTAAGCAACTAGGTACCTGCACAGGTACATAAAACTGCACAGAACTAAAAAAATAATCTATTAATTTATTTAAACTTATTAAAGTTGAATGATGAGTATCAACAAAATTTTTTAAACTACAAGAAACTTTTTTCTGCTGTGTTAAAAAGTATCAAGATTGCAGCAATGGGCTGAGCTAAAATATCCATAAGTAAGTGAGAAATTGTTCTCAAATCAAATTTTTCAAAGCTCAGTAAGAAAAACCTGGTTTAGTCTGACCTCAGGCCTGTGCTAGGGCAACTGTTTACTGTGATCCTTGATTAGAAACAATAAAGTTGGGTCATACTTAGAGATAAAAACCATACTGTTAAAGGGTAACAAAAATCCTTTTCATCAAGAACTATTGAAACAGAGCTAGTTCTGGATTGCATAGTTATCAATATTATTCAGGTATATTACATTTGTCTGGGGACATATTTTTAATAACTTTCTTCTAATAATCCCCATCACTATATTCTCATTCTCTTCTTTACCAACCTGGACACTACCACACTGCTGATGACATGCTGATGATATATTACATGAAGGATGAGTTTTAAATGAAGAGCAGACAAAAAAGCAGCATACTGTTCATCACATTACTACAGACATTTAAATCTCCACTGATCAGAATGCTACTTAACTGCTTTGAACATAAAGGTCTGCTCTGGCCAGTCACTATGAAATACGACTTCAAAGGAAGTATTCTGAAGTCCTGTTAGTGTTACTGAAATGGAAATCTTTGGATATACAAATGACATGGTAGGAAGCAACAAAGTGCAACTGAACACAACCAAACCTGGGATGAACAGCAGTGCTCAGATTTTTAAATCAATTATGAAAATACCGAAGTAAACTCCAAACACTGAGTATCCCTACTTACAGCATTATTTTACTGACTAGAGTGTTCAAGCAGCAACAGCTCAAACAAGTAAATTCAGGCTGAAAATGAGACCTTACAACTGCATATCAAAAAGACATTTTCAACTTGTAAAGATGATGATATGAGACATGACCTGTCAAGAGAAGTCTTTGGGACCCTTCAGTATCACATAACAAACCCTGAAATGTGTGAATACTGAAGGCTTACATGCTCTCACAGCTGTTAAAAAAAAAAAAAAAAAAGGAAATGGCTTGCAGAACAATCCTGGTGGACAGAAATTCTTTTTCAAGCCCTTGAGGCAAGCAGTTCTCAGTTTCTATTGTACCTGTGATCTTCTTAGCTCCATGCTGCATTGCCTAATGCAGTACTAGAGACCCTTACAGAATAGGGATTAATGCATTGCAATTTGTCAATAAATAAATATTTATAAATATTAAATATACAATATTTTAAAATAGTTTTTAAAAAGGCTTTGAAGACTTAAACAGAACACAGAAGTTTGGTTTAGTCTTCAGATTACTTTACCTTCATATAATACTTTCTATGGAAAGATCTTAAAGCTCTTGACATCACACAATTTTTCTGAGATAAACCCTGTTATTTTCCAGCAATTGCAGAAACATCACTATCTAAAGAGTAAATGATTTGCTCAGGGTCTCTGCGATAAATGTCCAGCACACTGTCTGGTCCATACCCATACCATTACTTCCTCCCTCTTTTCTCCCACAGCTGCCAAGTGTAAAGAATTAACAAGGCAGAGTTCACCATCATTTCTTCCGAGAGACCTGACTGGGGATGCTGACGGTGAGAGAAACCCCATTTCTTCCACTTACCATTTTATTACGAAGAGAAAACCCCACCACACCAAAACCTGAAGCAATTATCCAGCACATCAGGTAGCGAACTGAATAATGTAAAAGTTTTCTGCCATTCCCCGCGGGTTGCAAGTGACAGCTGAACCGAGCAGCAACACACACCAATTTCTGATGGGATTTGGGGAATCCAAGCAGCTATAACCACCTGAAGTTATGAATAATTACCGCACTAGGCTGACTAATTTTGTTCCCCAGCAGAGCCATAACCAATTCCCGCAAACACTAGAGGGCAACAGCGTCGCGCAGAACAACTCCTTGAGGAGAGGGAAAGGGAAAGCCCAGGCACTGAAGGGCTGGTGCGGGGACAGCGCCAGGCAGATGCTGAGTGTGCCGGGAAACAAGGAAAACAAACCCCAACCCCAAGAAACCCCACAGAACAACCCCGCAAACGCTGCCCCCGCAGCGGGAGCCTCAGCGCCGGGCAGCCGCCCCGTCC
>VWZT01006315.1:104485-235080 GCA_013397055.1 Pachycephala philippinensis
TGTGGGATTCTAAAGCCCTGTCTTAAATAAAGTATGATTTTTTTTTCCCGCTCCTCCGAAACCAATTTAGCAAGCCCCTGCCGCAGACGCGCTGAGGGGAAGCTTAACTCACACCTTCCCGCCAAACTCCCCGCCGTCGGCTCAGCTTTAGGTACGGCCGACTTCTGAGCCATACCTAAAGGCAGCGCACAAGGGTGGAAATTCCGTGAGGTCAATTACATTTTATCCAGACAATGTAGGGTTAAAATCTTCAGAGAATGCCAGTTAATGCGTTTGCAGCCTCGCTGCTTTTCTTTATTGAATTTTCTAACCCCATGTTAAACACAGTTAGTCCCACTGTATTTTTCAATGACACCCTGCATCCCTCGCTCTGGAGATGGGGCTGCTCCATTACTGCAGGTGAGGGAGTTACGATTCCCTGTCTGAACTGCATTAGCTTTCACAAATGGGAAATAAAATTAATAAATTTTACAAGTGCCCTCTTGATCTAGCTAATTTACTTCACAATTGCCCAGTGATTGTTAGCTCACCTAATGGTTGACAGTTCAATACATTGGATTAACTCCATCACTGGCGCTTGTCTGTCCAAACCTTCCTTTCTATGACTAACTCAACGCAAAAACTTACAGGAAAAAAGCTACAGTCACCTGAACGATGCTTTCCCAAACATTAGGAGAATTTACAGCTCTTAATTCAGGAATATTGTTACTCACTTTCTCCTCTCTTTCTCCCTTTTATTCTCATGGTACAATCTAAATACCCCAAATTTTACTGTCATATAAGCTACAAAACAGTGCAAGGTCCATGAGCTAGACTTAGAGTAGAAAAGAGAATTCGTTGTCGCAAGGGCTTACTATGTATGAGGTTATTAATCCCCAGAATGGAGAGCCCATCTGAAATCCTGTTGCCCTCCAAGTATTCTACAGAAAAGGATTTTCTCCCAGATTAAGCTTCTTGACTGGGTGCATACCCTGATACAGTCTTGTTTTGGGGACCCTCTATTACGAAAGGTTTTTCCTACAACAGGCTATGAAGTATGGGGTGGAAGTGAGCCAGAAGTGACTGAAATTCTCAGCTGTGAGTTCAAACGAGTGGTTTCCCTCCTACCCTTCTCTCTGAGCAGCTGTTCTGAAGTTGCTGCTGGCCAACCTGGACAGAAACGTGTCGGAGAGCGCTTGTCCTCGGAGGCACTTGGCTGCTCACAGAGATGTGCTAGACACCTCACAGCTGAGGGCTGCAGCACTGCACGTCAGCAGCTGCAGCACCGAGCGCTTCTGGCAGGAATATTAACAGCTTTCATCTTTCTTGGTGCTACTTTCAGGTTTTTTGCTCTTGAGCTGTCATTGCAGCGTGAACTGGGAGTGATGTCTTAGCCATTCTTTGAGCAATACATCTTAAGACACCACTGACTGTGCTTCTGGCCAAGATTTCTGCCTGGCACACAGTACCTCACAAAAAAACAGGAAAATGAGTAGTAAATCCAGACAAGACATTAGGGAGGAGGAAAACCTACTGAACTGCAGGCAAAACAGACACATCTAGACAACTGCTAGTCTGCACCATGAACTAAGGACTCAGCTTTCTGCCTTACTGCTGGCCTCTACACGTGAATGCTCTCTTTTACATTCATATTTTTCTTCCAACTCAAGTCTTTGAGTAGCACAGGTAGTCAACCTGTACCACCTCCTGCATCATCTGCATTCCCTCTTTCTCAAATGAACTGAATCCCACCTTGTCTGAGGGTCTTACCATTTTCAGGCAATTACTGCAAGAAACAGTTCTAACCATTGCATGGTTCTATGTCTGCAAATGAACTCTTGGTCCTGCTGAAACCTGTGCAAAATTTAGGTATTTTTGGTACGATGATCATTACTCCAACTCCCACCACGGATTGCTCTATACAACAGACAGGTTGATTACACTACACACCATTCTGTAAATCCAGGAAACGTCATTGTTTGGAGAGTTACTTGTAATTGCAACAGTCTTCAATTAATAAATAAATACTTTATCTAGTCCTGCCATTTCAAAGTTGAGAGACATCTTTTAACCAAACACTAATTTTTATTTGTATTATTTTTGCTGACATTTTCTTGCAGGAAGCCATTAAATTCAGGTAGGTATTTGAAAAGAAGCAGCAAGGCAATTGCCTGGTTTTAGTCATTTCATGATTACTTTTTAAAAGCTATTACAAATGCTACTAGTCAAAAGGCAGACTTACTGTAGATTTATAATGCTCTTTGGGTTAATCAGAAACTTGTTAAACTGGGAAAGGTTTTCTTTACAAGTTTCATCTATACAATGAGGAGAAAAATGTGGCCTAAGATTTAAGAAACGCTTGTGGTCAAAAATGTAATCAGCTAAGAGGGCATCTCAGAGAAGAAAAAAACCCCAACACTGTTAAAGTTTATAACCGAACTACATTTTTCCATTACTGTTATTACAATACCCTTCACTTGTGAAGTGTGTAATGACTATTCTGTAGCAAACAATACAGGAAGCCAGCCACGCTTATGGATTTTCCCTAAAAAGCCACTAGCTTTCAGATGAAAAACCCATTTATTGTTTCTTTTCAGTATTTTCTATTTAATTTTCAATACCTTAGCCTGAAAAATCCCACTATCTGCATACATTGTAGCAATATCTTTCAAACCAGTGGAAGGGAGTTGCTAATTACATGCCACGGGTGCTGACTGCTTGGCAGCAGAAAGGCAGTTTTATCTCCAGGCTTAGAATAAACTATAGTTATAAATATGTTTTGTTCCATGTTAGTCGGGGTATTGAGACAATTGTCATCTTTGTACAATGGTCAAATGGGCAGCTCTGGAATTCAAGAAGCTCAGGAATTCATTAGGTGTGTCTGTTCTAAGCTGCAAACCCACCCTTTACTGCTCAAGTCATGCCATGTGAAATGTAAGACAGATCCATTAATGAGGAGGACTGAGCATCTTCTGTTGCAATTTACCAGGAAATTTGCTTATGAAAGGAGAGAAAAGACTGTTCCTTCCCATTATATCAGGTTCAGAGGTTCCAAGTTAATAAATATGCAAAAAAAATAGCAGCACAGATTCAGAATGTATTAATTTTAGTGCGTTGTTTTGAATGTATGTCAATTTGAGTGAAAGCTCCTTAGCAATATTGAAATTGGTTACACGAAAGGGATAATGGGGATAGAAGAAAATTAAAAAGAAACCAAGTGTCTATAAGCACAATCAACAATCTAAAGCACCTTTGCCCTTTTAAAGCAAGTAGTGTGTAATTAAAACTTCTGTTAATAATTGATTTTAGAATATGTAATATAATACGGCTAAGAAGAACTTGTGTTATTACCCTAAAATCAATTCATTTTCCCCACCAATAACAAAGGAAAAGTTCTAAAAAAGTCTTGTCATCTGCGAAGAAAAAACTGAACTACTGTACCTAGCACTTCAGTTGAGCAATAATCCAAATACTTCCTACAGCAGAATGTCATTCACAGTCAGCTGGAAAAATCATCATAATTTCATCTTTCCTTTCCCTTAGCAGAAGTAACCCTGGAGAACATGGGTAATTAAGCTGATTTTTTTTAGAGAAAAGCAGCATGCTTTAGCACTGCCTTAAACTTCCTCACGCCCTTCCCTTTTTTCTATATAGATAAATCCCTCCTGCCTTCTGTGCTCCTGGAACACACAGCACCCAAAGCACAGCCCCGCTTCCCTGCGGCAACAAACAAAGAGCAATAACCAGAGGAGTTTGCACAGGAGTGGGGAGTTACTCAGCATGCAAGGTAACGCTGCAGGATCAATGACATGACTGTCTGCTCCAAACCGAGAGCTCATCAGCTGGGAATCACTGAGGTGAGAAAGGACGTGGGTACCAGGCAAAGCTAGGGAATGTCTGTCAGCTGCCAAAGTGATGTGTCTGGAAAATACTGCAAGCAGTGCTCAGAGGAAAAGAAGAGGTGGAAATATGGAAGTGTTGATGCTATTTCATATGACTGAGGTACATCCTCACTTGGAAGGCTGGTTAAACTTCGGGGGAAGTGATTCCAAGTGGAAGAGGCGGAGAGAAGAGCTGTTCCCATGATCAGGTGAATACACAGCCTGTCCCACGAGAGTCGAGGTGAAGGTTGAGAGGTGATGGAGCTGCAGCACTCGAGGGGGAGACATAAATATGCAGTGGTAGCTAACAAGTAATTAAGAAAAAGATGTTAGATTTTTGGCATAATAATGATTGGATAAAACCAGTGCAGAAAGTTAGGATGGAAATTAGAAGAAGTTCTTACATCACCAGAGTGAAGCAGACCTGTTCTGTGAGCAGTGAGGGCAAAAAGAGTGGTTAACTTTGATGGAGCTTGAGTGACCATCAGACATTGTTCCTCACAGTGGTAGACTGGCCTTGAAGGCTTAAGAGCATCTATTGATCAGTGACCCTGGAGTTTATTTATAGTGCTGGGAGATCAAACCCAACAAGAACATGGAACAAATCCTCATCGTTGATGTTGAAGTTGCTATCGGCAGTTTCAGCTGTGCGGGTTTGTTTCTCACATTGGTTGTTTCAGGCTCTCTGTAGGCACTAGAGAAGATGAGCACCTGCACTCTGTTCACATGAATATGAACATCTCCTCACGAGTCATCATTTTTTAATGAAAGCCAGTATTCTGGAACACAAGATGTTAGCCTCCAGGGAAATGTATCAGCTTGTCATCTGTCCCACAAGTCAACAGGTAAAGAAAAAAAGGGGGAAATTGTTTTCTTTCCTGCTAGAGTCAATTTGAATACCAGATCTTTCTGCTTATTAATATTTCAGTGCTCCCCAAACATGAAATGGATTGAAGTATCAGATAAGCTGGTAGAACTCTTATGTTTGTCATATATTATTTTGATTTAATCGTAAGAATTTACGTCAATAGGTTGCCCATATGTAATTATGCACCATGCACAGAGATCTTAATTACCCTGTTAATCAATATTCATGATAGCCCATATTATCCAGGGTATTATCCTATACTGTTATATGTGACACCACATGAATACCATATGGGAGAGGGATTTAGAAAAGGTTACAGGCTAATAAGAGTATTTTATTCCACTCAGAAAACTCAAGAGAAACAGTTCTTTTCAAAGATCCAGAGACTGTAATTACATGCAAAATGTTAAGTCACCTTAAAGGCAAATGCTACCCAAGACAGACTGAAGATTAAAATTAAAAGCTAAAACCTCCTATTGTTATTAGTGCCCCACTGCACTAGATATTGTGCCAATATATGAAAAAGGTGACTCCCATCACAAGGAGTTTAATTCTACCTTTCAGCTTGGTTGTTCTAGAGCAGAAATTGTGGTAGTTTTAAGCTAGCAGCTGGTGGTCATATAATAGCAGTGAATTATAATGCTTTATAATGCCACAAATTTTGTATGTAATTCCCTGTGAAGTTTCCTAGGAGCTGTGCCTAGAAAACGCTGCTTTGGCATGTCAGCCTTACCACTTAATTTCATTTACCCCTTGTGTGCCACAGCCCTTGCACATCGTGCCTGCTCCTGGGCCACAAACTCCACGGAACAGGGCACGGAGGCAGCTGGAGAACCGAGCAGAGTCATGCGAAATCCGGATGCGGCTCCCTGCCCACTACCTGCTCCTGAAGTGTCACATGCATCTGTGATTCCACGGATGTGTGAACAGTAAGGGATGCTCCTGCCCTCCTTCAGTGCAGCAGGGGGAGCACAGCCGACACCTGTGGCACCACACCACCACTGTGGTTCTCTAACAACTCACTGAGCCGTACAACACCATCTGTAACTATCTCCATAGTGTCTCAAGTCTCCATTCTGCAAACGACTCAAGTGCATGCTGGCCTGTACACACAGCAGTTGTCTCTGTGGCAGTCCTGACCAGAGGCCTGGACACAGGAGGCTCTGGGAAGGCTGAGCCACATTGAGTTCAAAGAGAAGGCCCAAGTTCACCATGAGTGAGCAGCACAGCCAGCAAAGAGCTAAGGAGCTGGGATTTCTGCTGAGGAGCTCCTCCCTCAGTCCTCTTTTGTGTCTGGTGTTTTTCACTGAGGGGTACTATCAGACCTTCTCAATTAGGAGAGAACATCGTTAGTTAATTCTTTGCCAAGAATTAGTATTTTGCTTTTCAAACACTATTTGCCGTTTGAAGCGGACTGCAGACTGATGGAGATGTGTGTTTTGCCTGTAGCAAAGGAGCATTCTCCTTCTTTATCTTAACACTGCAATGTTTCTCCTCTTTGACGTAAACAGTGTCCAAAGCACTCTAATCCCATCCACGTCCAGTACAAACAGAACAAACAAGGAATGATTTATCCACGCTTGACTGTGCTCTGTATCTTATTAGATGAAGATGAATTACTGTGCTGGACAGGGACACATTCTCACGAAAAATCTATCTTTGTAGATTCTGGTGCTCAATCTCATGCCTTGTGCAAATGTATTTTAGCATGCTATTGCCATTTTCCACACACAGCAGAGTGGCCCTGGAGGAGTACTGAGGGAGGTCCCCCTGCTAGCAGACTGCCATAGCTGCAAGATACAGCTCCAGCCAAATGCCTCTGCTCCTATGTTCCAGGACAGGTGTCATTTCCCAACTTCTGCCAGATGCAGATTATGTTACTTAGGCAAAAGAATGAATCCTCTCCCTCTTTCCTTCCGTCATGCATCGTATGCACTGGACTTTCTGCCCTTGTAGCCACTTCTGAGACAAGTCTGTCCATTTATACACAGACCAAAAATTTAACTTTGTTGACACTGGACAGAAAGCCGAGGGTCTGCATCTTGTGAGAAGTTTTACGCACAGCTATGGTATGGAATTGATGCTTTCTTCTAGGGAAAAATCTGTTTCAAAACCCACGAATTGTTGATACATTTTCACTTGCTATCAGAAAAGGCCCAATACAGTTTGTCCTTAAGTCACTGGACATGTATATTAGCCATTGCTCAAACCAACAAAGCAGTAAATTAACAACAAATAAGCTAATTTTTCCCATTCTCTTTCCATGTTCTTCAACTTTCAGTATGAACTGATCAAACTCAAATTTAATTTGTCTCCTCCCACAGTATCTTACTCTCTACCCATGTAAACACTGAATAAAATCCATTTTCAAGCTCCTTCTTCCAAAGGTAACACAATGACAGCACTTGTGAGACAAGCTGCATTGCGGTTTTTAATAAATCAGCCATTACAAAAGCATTTCTAGAACTCCTCTTCTAGAACTGGCAGAGTAATGAAGAATGTCCCTACCTCTTAGTCTCAGACCAGAATATTAAAACACTTTTCAACAGTTTAATTTCTCTGTGAAGGTTTTTAATTACAGTCTATGTTCTTATTTTACTCAGTACAGCTTCACTGGAAAGAGGCACTACGCTGTGATTTCAGGGCCACAGCTATCAGGTACCTGCTCACTGGCTGTATCCCCGCTAAGATACCAGACAAGACCACCTGGGGTGGTGCCAGGTGCTTCCCTTGCTGAAGGCATCCCTTGGGCACTGAACTGAGAACTCTCACTTCACAAAAGCCACTAATCAGCAATTAAGAAAGGTTTATTATGAATCCCCTCTGCATACAAAGCTACCACTGACCTCAGAGAATTTTTTGCATTATAGGACCAGGTCTCAGACGGTGGTGATTTCCAACTGGTGTGGACATGAGCCAGCTTCAAACACCAGCTCTAAAAGCAAAAAGCTCTATGAGTGTAATGATGCCCTTAAGACACCCAGCTGTATAGGTTTTTCCTTTAAAAACAATGAATCACATCCCTTTTCCCATCCTTCAAATAAAAAGAACAATACTTTTCCATGTAATTGTGAGGCTGCATTCCCAACATGATCTAACAACAAGTGTGATACCAACTCCTGTATGCTTCGAAGGACTATTGCACAGAAAATGTCCCCCTGTTCTGCAGTAGACATTCCCTAGTGCAACATTTCTTCTTTCAGCCTTAATTGAATTTTGCAGCGTTTGCTTGTACATGTTGTTGTTCTCCACATAAGCTTTTCCTTTCTCTCGCTCTCTTTTTTTTAAAATTAGATGTGCCATTTACAATACAACTTCTACCAGGTCAAAGAATAGAAGAACAGAAATCCAACTTTACATACCAGCTGGCAATTTAAATTGTTAAATCAAGCCAAGAGTCAGTATAATGCAATGTTAATTTTCGTAGGGTAGATAGAATATGAAATATTTTTATATCCCTAGTCATTAACGGAGTACATTAGGTTTATGTTTTGAAATCAGATCGTCACCGAGAGCTTTGTGTTTAAAACTATTTTATGAAGCCAAGAAAGGAAAAATCCAATCCTTACTGAGGAGCTGGGAAACTGTCACCATGTTGAACACTCAGTTACTCCTGCCCTGAACTGGCAGCTTGGGCAGTATTCTTATATGAGAACTGGGAGAAGCTAAATCACATTAACCCTCCTGCCATCCCATGCTCAGACGACTGTGGACAAAATAGATACTTAAATTATAGTGCCTGTTCAGTTCAACTCATTTCTTCCACTACTGACCAGGAGCCGTCGGATTTCAGGAGTCATTTCTCCTCTTCTGCTACTCGTAATCATACATTTTCTGGACTGCCACCCGTACTTTATTGTGCACAAGAGCGAGAAGGGCTCTATCAGCTGGAGTTCTGGGTATACTCAAACTTTGTGTGAGCTCCTCAGTGGGTGTCCAGAGATCATTCAGTGCTCAGTGTCAATACAAGAACCCAGCTTTATTCTCTTCCCTCTTCCAGCTGTGCTGTTATGCACAGTCTCACAGGTGTAGACATGATGGAAAATGTAAAGCACAAGGAAAAGAACACAAATCAGAAAGGCCTCGGTGCTTGCAATGACGAGTTTTTGAAGTCACAGAATCTGATACTATTTTGTCCTTTCCAAACTGAAACTATTGGCAAGAGCCTTGAAAACGATTGTTGAGCTACGAACAAACTACACATACAACCAAGCCTATGGCAATCTGCATGCATGTGTTCATTGCTAACTTTCAGTTACGTAATCTGCCATTCAGAAACTGGTCTTATTTTCTGGAAAACATCCTCAGATTCCTCCTCAACTATTTTGTCTCCATGGCTCATGAATTAGCCTCTAATGAATGAGATGAAGGACTTCTACACTTTGTTTATCAAAAGCCACATGACCCTTTCTTTGATCCTATTACAAGACAGCAACATTACTGGAATGAAGTGTCTTTGTTCAAAAATGCCCCTTCTGTGTGCTTCATAATGTGCACTTCTCCAACATTCATCAGAGTTACTGGCATCTCGCTTAATCAAAGTGAATAAAAACATCAATATCTTGTTTTTCACTAAGTTTGCACTCTGCTGTCACCCACACTTCCTGACAAAAAATGAGCTCCCCCTACCTCGAGTTCCCAGAACTTTCATCCTTTTTTTTTTAACTTTTATACAATGTAGGGCACACAAAAAAAGACAACCTGGTCTGTCAAGTGGTTGAAAAGCATCTACTAAGCCTTATCCAAATAATCCTACATAATGAAACCTCTCCTGTACTCCAGTCAGTCCACGAGACTGAAGTTCAAATCTTAAAGGCTCATTTTCACTATCTCCCCAAGCAGCAGAAATCTAGGAAGAGATTTCTTTTGACAATGAGCAGCGCCTATGTCCATATTGCTGCTGAATTTCATCTACCTCTATGAGAAATAACTGTTTTCCTTTCTGGGAATTGCAAATAGCAGAATATGTTTGTGCATTTTCTATTCCTCTTTTAAATGAAGGCAGTAAGACTCAAAAATATGAAGTTTGGACACAGATGTAAAGGGTCATAAACTGACAAGAGTAAGCAAAGTCCAGACTAGCAGGGATCCAGTGACACTGGATCTGTTCAGTGAAACTGGACTGCAGTGCTAGGACAGGCTGGGTGAACGGACTGAAGTGGATAAATTTAAAGAGGGGAAAATCCATAAAGAGCTGTAAGAAGACTGATAAAAAATGTGCAGGATGAAAATGTTGCTATTGTTCTCTTTTAGTCCATCACACCTGGTCGGGTACATTAATCTTTGCTGCCTCCTCCAGCTCTCTGACACAAAAATGATCCCATGTGAGACACCTCTGTACACAAATAGAGTCCAAGGGACCAGAGGCAATGGGCACACACTGAAAGGCAGGAGGTGCCCTCACTGGTCACTGTGGGCACTGGCACAGGTTGCCCAGCTAGGTTGTGGACACTCCATCCCTGGAGATGTTCACAAGCCATTTGGACATGTTCCTAGGCTGCTGCTGTGGGTGGCACAGCTGGAGCAGGGGGCTGGATGAGATGACCCCCAGGGGGCCCTTCCAGCCTCAGCCATTCAGTGATTCTGTGACACCAAAGGATTTCACTCCACACTTGCTGCTGCTGTGTCAGTGCTGTGTCACAAATGCCTTAAACTCAACTTTCGTTCATTCTCAGAAGTCACTGGTGAGATAATTGTTTGACTTCCTTGACTTCCTTCAGGACAAATTAGATTCTCCTCATGTATGCTTTACCTTTTCTTACATTATTATCTCGCTCCTGTAGACCTTGTTCAACGAGGCAAAAACCCTGTGATTTTAATGACAATATTGCCATGGTTACTGCAGGACTGTGCCCTAGAAAATCATCAAACTTTTCTCTTCTTTTTTTCTAATTGCCATTTTAGAGGCAAATTACCTGTGGTGCTTCCTGCAGTTTATTTATGCTTCAGAGTGCAGGAACACACAACTTGCAGCTCTTTGGCTGCAAAGCCCTTTACCCTGCTGATAGCTGATATTGAAACCCAAGGCCTGGTGTTCCCAACTCATACCTGAATTTAGCCTGGTGCTTTGTGAGCAGCCATCCAGTCTCTCTCTGCTCTCAGGTACCACTGGAGGGGCCTGTGCTGTGCCAACCTGACAGCTCCAGCCAACCTTGTCAGCCTCTGAGTTTTACAAGCTGCTTAGCTTTAAAAGCGGTCTGTGATACTGGGACCAGAATAAGTACAAAATATGTTACCATCAGATGTACAAACAAACCTCTGAGGCACGGGAGATGTTCTTAAAAGAATGTTCTGCTCTGCTTGCTTCAGTCTTCTTGGTCTGAAACTTTTAGACTGCACCAGAATTGGAAATAATTCAAAAGCTGGAAAAATAAATCTCTTTTCAGAGATACTTGCCATCATTTTCAAAGAAAACTTAATTAGTTTTCTCTCACTGTGACCAAAAAGCATGTCTTTTCTGTTGTCAGACCTGGAAGAATTATGAAACTTAAGCACAAGTACATGTCGTGATGCTAATGAAGCTCTGCCTTAGTTTCAATCCACTCTATGCAAAAGCAATCAGACTAAATCACACTCAGTAAAAATAACCCACACCCAGAAAAACAAAACCAGCCCAAAACCCTATTTTCTCCTAACTTTGAAGAATTTAAGGAAAGGGTAAAAAATGAAGAGATTTCCTACTCTCTCTTGACCTCTGAAACACATAAAAATAAATATATAAATAATATATAACTTGAAGCTGATCACTCTTTTCTTCTGGTTGATACTTGACTTACACTCAAGAAGAACAGCTGGAAGAATAGTCCACTATAAAAAAGGAAATTACTACAAAGTTCCATGGTTTTGTTTTGATGAATACTTAAGAGAGTCTTTGTTCGTGTTCATGGAACTATATATCTCCTTAAAAGTAATTTATTTCATGTCATTGTTTTTGAGGAATATCTGTGGAAATAGTACACACGGGGATGCAGCTGTGAAATAACTCCTGCTTTCTCTAAGCCAGTTGGAGATATTAAGTGAAGAAATAGCTATTTCTATTGGTTTTATTTTTAATACAGACAGAGGGATGTGCACTTGACTTAAGATATGAACCAGAGGATAGGTTTAACTCTGAATCTGAGATATACAACTCAGAGTTAAGGTCAGTACAGAAAGATTTAGAAAATACCATCTTTGTATGTTCATGTACTTTCATGCCATGCGTAGAATTTAAATGATTTCTTATACTCATACGGTAACTATGTGCATGGTTGATATTTCCTTTACTGCACAGAATTCTAACTTTCCAGCTTGACAGAATGTTGGGTGGGTTCCCTCTAAGTGCAAGTGGAGATGGTGTCTAAATTGCTCCGAATGTGTACAGAGGGAAAAAGAGAGAAGAATAACATCTGCAAACTTCATGATGATGATGAGTGTGGAAGGCTGGTGATTTATGCAAGTGGTCAGGGTTGCCTCTAAGCTGGGAATACCTCCTGCAGGCTGCAAGAACAAGGCACAGGCACTTAGAAGGAAACAACAACAGAACATGTGACCGCTAAAAATGAAGTTCTGTGTGGATGCCTTGTTTTGTCTTACCCCTACTGAACATGACAGCAAACCTTCTATAACAAGTTGATGAAATGCTTGTGTTTAAACTCAAAACAAGGTCGGAGTTAACAAAGCATATTGGTGCAGAAATGTTTGAACATTTTATCCTAATATTTATTGCCAAAATTACTGCCTGTAAGCCCTTGACATTGAACCTCTTCACTCGGTTAACTGCTTGACAAACACAGAACAAAACTGACTGTGTCTGCTGGAGAATGCAAATATCAGGGAACAGATAAATACAGACACACCAAGGGCAGGCTGAGAAACCTGTCTGAAGTCATTCTAATGCTTCCAAGCAGTGCAGGCAAAATTAAGGACAAAATAACTGAAGGGGATGAAATAGGAGGATCAGAGAAGCTGGAGGACTCTAGCTTAAGGAAGTTAAGGTGAAGATCAGTGGGTTTCTGAAGAGCAGTGAGAAGCTGGACAGAATTTATGAATATGAAAGGGATCCCAGTAACGCCCTCCTTGCTCACTAAACCAGTCAGAAATTAAGATGCTCTGACATATACTGACATTTATCTCCTTCCACTGTTCTCATTAAAATTGGTCCACAGTTGCTTGTAGCTTTGCAATGTGTTGAAATGAACAAAAAAAAGATACTTTTGAGAGCAGTTAATTTGGAATTAAATTAGTTTCTTCACAGATCAGAAGATATGTACATAGCAGAACCTCATTGATTTATACCAGCCTGTAAGAAAGAGCAAAGGACAGTGAGCCATCACTCCTCACAGAACTGCAAAGCTAAATCCCAATCAAAAGCAATCAAAGCAAGAGCAAAAAGAGTATGAAAACAATTCCGTTCTGACAGATCTTTTTTTAAAAGGTTTTTTTTAAGGAAGGTAGAAATAAAACAGTTTGGTGCTCCAAAAAATAGTTTTCAATACAGAGTTCCCTCAAGGAAGCTGGCATTTTCCCACTGACTTCAGCAAGCATCTTTCACACCTAGCAGGTACCACAGCCCAGCTGGAATCAGGCAGCTGTGCCATGGAGATGAGGCAGAAGGTTGGATAAGTCACTGCACTAGACACGGGCTCTAAGAGGCATCTTGACCCTGCCAGGCCCAGCCTGAGAGAATAGAAAAGCATTCCAACCAAAACACTTATCCATAGGTAGTTCAGAGGGGTTCACTTTCCAAACCAGAAGAAAATACGAGAGAGATGGAATGGGAAAAAAATTCACGCAGAAAAATATGATTAAAACTTTTTTAAAATCAAAGCCATCCAGTGAAGAAAGAAGAGAAGTCCAGGCAACTTTTGGTTTGATACAGAAATAAAGGCAACAAAAACAACAAAGCCTACTTCTACATCTAGGGATAGCATAAATGGGATAGATACCAGCAGAAATTACAGGTTAGAGTACAGAAGGTTCATATGGCTTGCTAAGGACATGAAGACTCAAATCCATGATGACCAGAGGCAAATACCTACAGCTGTTAACAGAGATGCACAAGAGCTGGGACTACTTCATAAATATTCATAAAGCTGAAAAAACTGGACAGTGCACCTGTATCCTGTGAAGAGAGGTGCTCTCCAGCCTATCAGTTGCATCCAGGATACTAAGCCACAACCACGGAGGATACATAGTTTCAGTCAGCAGATCTAGATCATTTCTGCCCAGAATCCTAAAATTTTGGGTCGGCAAATTTTACTGATTTAAATTTTTGAATACATCTTGGAATACCAGGGCACTGATAGAACATTTAGGTACCGAAGTCTTGTGCCAGTATTTAACACCTTCTGTATGGTACTCCCTGCAAATAGAGTGAATTCATAAGGAAAGCACAATTTGGGGAAAATCAAAGTGATTGTGATTCAGTGTGGGAGAAAAGAAGAGAGGTAAACGTATGCATCTGGCCTGACATATGTTTTGGCTCAGCTCTGTGAAAGGAAAAAGATACATCCTGTAAAGAAATGTCACAAAGAACAAGTGATAAATAATGAATAAAGATTCTGCTTTGTTTGTTTATAGAATATCAAGAGCATCCTGCTAGGTGCATTTTCAATTATCATTCATTCTGCGCAGCCCTACTGTGATTGCTTTAACCTTGATTTTAAGACAGCAGTAACAGTAATGTGCAAACATATTGGTACAGCCACAGTAGCAAGGCAAGAATGGTGAAAAGTGTATTTATAAAGCAGTAAAATCACATTAAAACTGCTATCCAATAAAAACTACATTGTAGCAGCATCTGGGAAAAGGGTATTCACAAACCAATAATATCCTATTAAAACTAATGTGCAATAAAAGCAGATCACAGCAGAATTTCTAACAGTCTGCAGAGCAGGGCTCTGGAAATGGGTTTGTGACCTTTCCCAGTATTGCTGCCTTCAACTCAGCACTTGGGGCACTGCTCAGGAAGCACCCAGGACACAGCCTGGGTTAAGTTACCAGGTTTTTTTCCCCATTCATCACACAAACTCACAAATGTGGTGAGTTAACCAATTATACAGCAAGTAACCTTCTTAAAAAGTACACCTGAATCTAATTAAACTATCCTAATGAATAAAAGAATGAAAAAGCATTTTGAAACGCTTCAAAATAAATGTTTTCAAATATCAAATGGCTGTATTTTCACAGATGTTATGCTCCTGCACCCAAACTGCAGTGAGAATAATTGCATTTGAACCACCACGGGAGCATATTTTTAAATAACTGGCTTTGCTTACAATTTGAATCACCTTTGCTGAATCTCCAATTTTTCCCTATGGAAGCTGTATTCTAAAATCCACGCGAGTTCATTGGAATTTCTGCATGTCAGTGAGCAAATGTCAAACCCCCCACTGCTCAGGTACTGTTACACTGAGGAAATCTGATACAGAAAAGCAAGAAAAATTAAAAGTAAACACTGGAAAGCAAAATTAATGTTTGTCAGGGCTGTGGCGGCTTAAATTCGGAGGCTACTCTGCAACTGTAAACAAATCTTCCTCGAGGTAAGCTGCAAACCAGCACACACAAAGCCATCAGGGTACAACAAAGCTCCAGAAATGTGCTCAGGAGACAACAAAACAGCAGGAAAAGAGAAATGTTGTGGTGCCAGCTTGATTCTGTGGAGACCTGGTGATATAGTGGAAGCTGCTGGGAGACCAAGCAGGTACCAGATGAATGACTCCATTAGGGACAACATTCCACTGTCATCCACCTGTTCTGTGTCTCCAGGGGGTGCTGAGGAACACCCTGCAGGGCACGGGACAAACACGGGGCTCAGCCCCATCCCTGCTGACACCACCACGGGAGCAGGGTCAGACCATGTGTCACTGCCCCTGAGGGGATCGGGACAGGGCTCCTCACCTCCTGCATCCCACAGAAACAAGTGCAGGTCCTCTGCTCTGCACAACAAGGGCACGTTTTTCTGGAAGGCTCCCAGAATCCCAGGTAACAAATGGTTCTTCCTCTTCACCTAAGGAGACCTTTGCCAGATTTCTTACACTTGAGCAAAACTCACCACTGCTACTGCAGATGCATCACACTCCTTGTTCTACCAGAACTAATAACTACTGGGGACTATTTCCCCTCACTTAATGGCTTAGCCCAAACCAAACCCTGGAAATCCACACATATTCAGTATGCCATTACAGGATCCTTCACTTAATTCTTTACCAGCAACTCATCTCATGTACATCACATTCATGAATGTGCTGGCCTCATGTTTTAAACATCTGAAAAAGCCAATTAGGCTTGTCACTGATCCCGTTGTTTCTTTCTTTTACGTTAAGGCTTCCTTATAGCTGAGATCCCTATATGGGATATGTCTCCAACAAAAGTAACATAAAAACAAGGAGCTGAATTTTATTCCTCTTGTATAATGAGCTTCCAGTATGGCACTTACAAAGACTCTGTTCTCATGTAAAGTAAGCAGGAGGGATTAAAAGAGCAAGGGCTGTATTTTACATTCACTTATCAGCTGCGGCTCAGCTCCTCCATGAACTGCATTATCTCATTAAAAATCCACTGACGGTCATGTTGCTCCGTCAGGAGCTACAGGGAGCTGCTGTTCTCTTCTCTGAGTGACAGGCATCACAAGAAATGGGGTGGGCTGAGTGACACGAGTGCCTGGGAAGCATGAATCCGTAACAGCGCAACGCAATGGAAAAATATTCTTCCAGCGTGATTCCATTTATTTTGGCAGAGATTTAGATCAAAGTTCCTGGGACCAAAATTTGGTTTGATTTAATTTCTTTTCCCCAGTGTAAAACAAACAAACAAACAAAGCATAAACTGGAGATGCAGATGGGCCTTTTTCACTGCAGGGTAAGAACTGAGCACAAGTTAGAGATAAGGACAGCCAGCTCTCCAAAGTCTGAGCACTGACCTTGAACTTCCTGAGGACTAACATCTCTGCCAAGCTTAGCACACCAGGCTCCCTGGAATAATTTGGGCTGTGGCAGCCCCAGGTACAGAAACAAAAAAATTAAATGTTTACATGTTCATTTACTCTGCACTTCGTAAACTAAAGAAATCACATGTCACGGATGAAATTTAAATTGCTTTTTACTTCAGCTGAAAGAGACTGCCGACATCTAAGCAAACCTTTTCTTGAGGGAAAGAAATACATTTTGGGTGTTCCCACTGACGCCACAGGTGAGCACCCCATGAATGAGCCTTTGATGTATCACCCCGGAGTCCAACATTAAGGACACGCCCGAGTGCCCCCCGAACTAAAGCATTTGGACAGCTTGAGGCTCAGGACACATCTCCCAGTCATAGGAAGGGTTGCACATAAAGAGCTGGGATGACATTTGAGTGGTTCTTTAATTCACTTTGCCCTGATTTTTTTCCACCAGGAGTTTATTGGTATGAAGGGATGGATCTGGCATTTGCACATTCAGCCCTTTCTACTGGATCAGTGCACGTCTCCCTCTGTATTACATGAGAATACTGGTGATTGCAATTCTTTACTATTGAGATGATTTCTAGCTTATAACAGGAGAAGTTTTTTACTACAAAATGTGACGTGGGGAGGAAGGAGGAAGTTTTCTATCAGAAGACAAAGAGAAATGATTGCTCTCCTCCCAGACTGAAGAACTAACTAGATGCATTTAAAGGCAAGTAGTTCAGGCCTCTGCTTTTCTTAATTATTCCCCTTCTCATAGGAAAATCACAATGACTTGATTGAAAATAATAATTAGGAAAGTTGCTGTTGTGTTTCACATGATGAGAAATTAATCTGTATTTTCCTCACCCAGCAGGAGTGCAACTCAGGGCTGCAGAAAGTCAGAATAAGGATTTCCAGGCACCAGAGAAAGCCAAAGCTGCTGCTGCCATCAGTCAGCTGCGACACCTCAACCCTGCATCAGTTCTCTGGCCAGGGAATAACTGTATCTGGAACACAAGGTATCCTAAAATTCCCTCTTTCTATATCCATATCATACTGTTGCTGCTGTCTAATTCTTTGACTAGCCTCACCTCAGGGCTTCTTTAATCACTACCATTTCCAATTTTCTCTCGCTCATTGAGCCTGTGTGCTCAGGAATAATTTCCCCAGGGGAGATCTCTCTGCATTTTTTTTTCAGGTTGATTCTCATTTTGCATTTCCAGTGCATATACTTTTCTCACTAGGCACTATTTTGTTCTTTTATGTCTCTATTCCTGTAGTGTTTATAGTACCTGTCACTTCAGTACCACCTACAAGTTTTATTAATGTTCTTTTTCCCCTTCTCCAAAACGCAGCTTTTTTCAGTATTTATGATGAAGCATCTTTCCCTACCCATCCTTGCCCACAGAGTAACAAGATCTCTTAAAACAATGACTTAAAGAAGTCATTTTGTTTAATTGGAAAAATATCTCATTTATTTCCTTTACAGAGTCGTTTAAGCTTGTCTGGTTCATAAATTTGAAAAGTTTACAACTGAAAAATAGCACTTTAATTCAGTACTGTGAAGTCTGGAAAACAGGAACGGGTCCATACTTGCACCTGGTGGATAAAATATGCTCATTTTTCCCTAGCAAGGCTCAGACATCCATGTCAATGGCTATGTAAAGCCTGAATTTGACTACTTTTCCCTAACCACGGATATTAAACAGGCCACACCATAACTCTGTATTTTCCACCTAGCTGACCTTTGCATCCTACTGATATATTCCCATTTTTGCCAGTGCCTGACCCATATCTATGTTTTTCCATCAGGAGATGATTGCAAGCAATGCTTTTCCTACAATCCTCCTGAAAATGTTCATACTGAACAACAGCACAGAATAATCATTAAAATCTATGCTAGGAGAACTGAAAGGCTTTATTTTTCTCTTGATGTAGAAGAAATTGCTAAGGTTTGGCAAGCTGCTCCTTATGTAAATGCTTCGTTTTCTCATCACCAATACAATGTCACAGTTATTTAAGGGTTTGCTACAATGCCACAAAAAAGCATATTTTGGTTGCACTTCAGAGACCAACAAGGATTATTTTTAAATTGGTAAACAATGCAGTAGAGTGGCTGCAAAGTAAAGACCCAGAAAGAAGGAAGATAAAAATCAGGTCTTTAGAGAGGTCCAGCTCGGACTATGGGGAGATGCCCTGAAATTTTTCCCTCCAGTGATTTCAAAACAGACAGAACTATCCAGAAGAAACTCACTTTTTCAACATCGCTGCAGCAACAGGGAGCTGGTTACTACAGAAAGGACAGGGAAACCTGAGAAATGTGGAAAGTATCAGAACAAAAAGAGCTTTTAGGGAGGTGCTGTAGAAAGGTGGCCTTGCAATGTAATATTGCCTCTCTGCTTCAGGTTTTAAAAATTAACGGGGCAAGTTACAGCCTAGCAGACACTCTGTAGGCAGACAGCACCCTACGGTATCCCATAAACATCAGTTTATTCCAAGGAATAAATGTGCTGATAAATGCTACTCTAGAGCACACAGACCCCTGTGGAAGCCAAACTAAACCAGAATTACAGTAATTAAGCCTTGTAGCCATAAGGGAGCTAAGGGGGAGTATTTTTGTAAGGTCATTGCACATAAATGTAGAGAATGGCTTAGAAACGTTGGGCAGCTGTGGAGAAAACATTCCTACACTCTGTCAGCTGGAGTTTTCTCCAGAGATGGCGCAGTTGGAAAGCACCAGCCCTGTGGGGAAGCCAGCTAAGTGCTTCTCCACGTGCTGCCCGGATAACAGGTGACAAAGAAAGCAATGAGAGTTGCAGAACTAATTGAGCTCCTGTAACAAAATTCTGCCTGATAGAGGCATAGAGAACAAACCATCTCTGGGGCTCCAGGAAACACTCTTAGTTAGGTGTAGGAGCTACACTGTCAGAAACAGCCCAAAGCTCCCAGGGGGAAAAGCCCTTCGGTTGTGTCACGGGCCATGACAACCAAAGGAGTCAAGAGCACCTCACCTTCTGGGACATGACTGTGAACATGGCACATCCTCAAAACAAAACTTAATTTCTATCCTTCTTCTTTGGCCAGATTTTTTCAAAAAGCTTCTGCTAGTTGTAAAGCAAAAGCAGGTTCTATTGGAACAGAAGTTTAAAGTGGAAGGAGTCTCGTGCACAGCCAGAGAACACAGCAGTGCTGTACAAACCCAGCTACAATAAGCAGTGCTTATCAGCCCAGAGAGGTCATGGAAGTGCAGATGAGCTCCAAGCGCCTTTCCACTGGCTCTGCTCTCACAGGAGAGTCTCACCATCTGTCTTCCCATGACAGGTGTGAATATATGAAGTCAGCTTGCAAACTTCTGATGAAATTAATGGGCTGTTTTATTCTGCTTCACGTGATTCAGGGTAATGTGTCTCCATGCACTGAATTACAAGTATGACCATAAAAGTTAGAGAGGATATTTCATTGTCTGAAACTTCTTTATTGCAACAGATCTACTAGTTTACAACCGTGGCTTTATACTCACTATTATTCACTTCTCCTGTCCTATGCAACTTTATTCTCCTGGAATAACAAGGACTCTTAATCTTTCTATTGATAGAGTTAAACGAGGAATCTCTTATGCCATGAAGGTAAGTTGGAACCCAATTATCCACTACCAGCCGCTGTGAGTGGGTAATAGGCTAACACCAGAGCTCTCTGGAATGTTCAGATAACACTTTAATAGCACTTTCCATAGGCAAATGCAGTGTGAAGAGAAGCAATCCTGTTACCACCTGTGTAGGCAGAGGAAGTATCACTACTCCAACTTTACTAAAAGAAAAGCTGAGGCTGATAGAGCAAACCTTTCAAAAAATCAGATGCCTAAGATTCAGGATTAAATTCAGAATTAGGTGCCCAACAGTCACCTGATGATCACATTTCAGCATTTTCTAAACCAGGCTGCTTGTTTAGGTATCTGATGGTCTCTGTTTGGATTTTGTCACTTAGTTTGATGGCCTGTATGCTGGTTTTCCATTAAAACTGAATTACCTCCTTGAACAAATAGTCACATTTCCCAACTCAAAATTGGTTTTCAGCCATTTAGACAAATGCTTATATATCTTGTTTGCCAATTATGTGCACATTAGGCTTAGTAAAGTCATTCATTACATGCTATGAGGAACAGAAGCAAAAGGATGCAGACACAGAAGACAGAATTTGCAACCCTCAAGTAAAACCTCACTGCAGTGCTAGTCCGTATTTACACCCAATACTGGACCTCACATAATGTCTTCAAAATATTCATGTCCCACCTTAAACACCTGTACAAATTTATCTAAGTTAACTAAAAATGTAACTGTGTATTTGTGCATTTATTTCCCTGCTCCTGGCCTTTGCCATGGGCATGAACTTCAGCGGGGTTATCCATTGTAGCCCTAGTAATTTCAGTAGTGCTGCTGATTTGTGCCTCAGTAAGAATAATAAAAATATTCCTTTAAAAGCTTCCTCAGTGTTAAATGCATTAAGCTTGGATTAAGCTATCGGTGTATATTTCAACAATAAATTCATTTCAGTTTAAACTTCAGAGACAAATTAGAACTAATTTTATTTTATGAAAGGAAAAGCTCTAACACCTTTTCAAATCCAGATTTAATTTGCTTTTGATATATTAAACACAGATTTTGTTCACATTTTAATTTGGACTGTGCTAACTTAATGAAATTGCATTAGATGCAATGGGGAAAACGTTCTTCTGAGTGTGAATTATTGTAACGGTATTTGCTTTTACTTGCTAAAAATGAAAGAAAGAAAGAATCAATCACAAAACCGTACCCTGATTTATGGATAGCCTGACAATTCAGTAGCCCGTGAAATCTTTTGGAAATCAAGAGAGAGGTGTCTTGGCCAAGAAGGCACCACTGATTTCACTCTGATTTGGACAACTTTGGTTTCTGCATTTGAGTTCCGCCCCCACACTCCTAATGCACATTTACATTTCTGAGAACAAATCTCTGAGCGCTGAAGTGAGTTTCTCATGAAAATTATTGCTTTAAAAGGAAGATGTGCTATCTCATGTTTTCTGGCAAATGGGGTCTCCAGCCCACCCACCCACTTTCCTTTCTCTAGCCATAATCCTTTGGACCATATTTTCCTCTTCCCACATGTTCTGCGCTGAAACTGGTGACGCTGTTCCTGATTCACTGCCATGGAAACCTAAAATTTTTTGCTTTTTCAATCTCCTTTCTGTCACGGCCCCTAGCTAAGACTAAGTGGTCTGCAGGATGCTAATCACCTGGAATATGGTCCTGCTATTGACAATAACTAGATGTTTAAAAAAACCGTTTTAGATTTGTTATCTGCTTTTTATGAGTATACTGGTATGTGTGATGTTTATCCTGGAGAAGGATTCCAGTTAGGTCGTTGTCCGGAATTATGCCCTATGAGGAAGGAGTACATTAACATCAGATGATGCAGGCAGAGTGTGGTATCCATTGCTGGACCTTTGACTGGTGCAGCTGGCCCACAGCGAGAGTCTCAGCTGGGCAAGCTGCTCGGCTGGAGGTGCTCAGAGGGAAAAGGAAAGGCGGTGACAGCGAGGCTGGCTTCAAATGACTGTACAGTGTAGCATTCACCTCAGGAACACTCAGCCCTGGCCTGTGGAAGTGATGCCACAGAACTCATCTAGGAATCCTAAATTTGTTTGATATGTGGAGAGCGATGGGACAAGGATATAATTTTCCATCTAGTTCACACAAGGCAATTGGGTCAATGACATTTTCCCCCATCTGTCTCTCCTTGCCTTACCTCCAGTAGTGCCTCTGCCAAATTTGCCCTGGGTGACAATCTGTGCAATCAACCTGGAAATCAAGATGGCACTGCTGGCTGCAAATAATCCCAACAGGAGGAGGAAGGCTGGATAAATGTTGTTGAGGAGTGGCAGGCACTGCACAGCACGGAGCTTGGCAGGATGGTGCAGGAGCTGCTGGTTACACAGTCCGTGCCCTGCCTTTGGACTGGCAATGAGTGCCCAGGAGCTCCCTGAGTAATTACGTGGCTCATTATCTGCCAGGTATGGCTCTTCCTTCACGCTGCTGCACAGAGCCTTAGCTGAGGCTGGCAACACGAATGCTAATTGGGGCTAATATTTTATGTGAGCTGCAGAAAATACAAACTTGAGATAACCTGGATTTCATCCCCTGCTCTCTGAGCCTGGCACTTAGGAAGCAGCAGTCACTCACCTGTAGGCCATTAAATGTAACACAAGACTGGCTTCTCCAAGTACCTGAACAATTACTTCTATCAATCAAAAATTCTAAAGTTATTTCCTTGAGGTAAATAAAGCCCCTAGAATTAAAACTTTCAGAAGTGATAGAGATAATAGCTGAACTGAGCTCTGATGACTAAGGTGGCAGAGCAGGAGGGGGCTTTGCTTACGCGTGGAGCACTGTAACAGCCATAATTGCTAACATCCTGTTGTCCTAACATAAAAGACCACGGATTTTACAGAGACAGCAAAGCACAAGACAAAATGCACAGAAATAAAACAAATGGTCTATGAGAATCATCTGTTGTCTGTGAGTAAATGGCTGGCAGCAATTCTGTTTGCTTACAATCTTGACAAGCATCTCCCCCTCTGACAGAGTAACTAACGTGCCTTAGCAGTAGCTCCAGAAGTAGCCCAAAGTGATTAAATCTCACTCTTTCTTGCAGGAAATTGCCTGTGAGTCTTGTCTCACAGCTACATTATGTCTCATTATAAGTTCTGTCTTCTATATAGATTGGACTTCAGCTTAAGAGTCCCACGGAGCATCTGCTGTTTAAGGTTTCCTACCAATATGTTGCAGATACAGGAATATATTATATATACATTACTGGAAATCTGAACAGCTTTAATCACGTCTCAGGAACAGTTGCTCTGTAAATGGAAATGTCTTTGTTTTTATTTGCTTGTCTTCTTTACTGGAACCAAAGATGCTGAGAGCTTCTTTTTGTCACTTTGCTCTTGAAGGTGCAGGCATTTTGTTAATTCAGTGAAGGTAAACACCTCAACATAAGACAGCTGAAGAAATCCCCATTTTTAAAAGACAATATTAAAAATAAAAGGGGATTCAAATTAAAAATATCTAGTTAGTGTACATCAAGTTTTCTGAGGTGACACGGGGGTCCATAACTCCTCAAACAAATGGCAACTCTTACACTGGCTGAAATAATGAAATTCTCTCAATTCTGAGAATGTGCAAGATTTAAAAAAAAAAAAAAAAAGAAAAAGAAAAAAAAATCTATTTTTTTCAATGAAGCACACCCCAAAATTCTGAAAGTAAATATATGGACAACTTTAAAGTAGAAACCACTTGGAAAAATATTTTAAAATTTTTCCATATTTTACCACAGCTTTTTTTGCCTTTTTCAATTCTTAACCCTTTAATCACAAGCTGCCTAATCTGCCTTGCAGTGCTGGGCTGAAAAAGAGATGCCACCTTTCCGAAAGCCTTCTAGACAGACTGGGAGCCTGATTCTGGAGCAGACTGTATGGGATGGGTCTTGTAGAGGAGGAAGGATTCCTGTCACACAGGGTGTCATTAGCACATCACATCCAACAGCCAGCACACAGAACTGAAGCTAGGAGAATGCTGCTGCCAGCCTAGAAGGGATTTGGGACTTCAGGCTGCTCCTTAAGAGCACTTGGCAGGGCCACTTCTGCCTTGTGGTGTCAGCAACTATTAAGAGGGAAACTAACTGTCTCCAAGGAGCCCAAACCTGTTGTCGTGCCACAGGCATGTTGTAAAGGAGCTGCAGCAGCCCTGAAATGGCCTTTTATGTGGCAATGGCACATTCTCTGTATCATAAAAAGGCAGGGGCTTTAACTCCCCCCACTAGCACCGTGCACTCCTGTACAGCCACCACAGCTAAATGAGGCTGTACCTGCTGGAGAGCTCTGTGATGCTCTTCTCCTAAAATACATCACCTGGGAATTGTGAGGAATTACTGTAAATGGATACTACAGAAGTGAGGGTATAGAGCAGACTCCTATGGTAATAAGAACTGCCTCAGATACTGAAAGATTTAGCAATCAGCTCTGTACTTGATTATTACAGTACATTAGTAAATGTAACCGTTCATTACTGTTATCTTTTACCTAGACTTTGTAGGGCTTTGGACAGTAGAAAGAAGATACATCAAGTCTTCTCCTTCCCTTAGGAGACATGAACTGTTAAAGAGTTCTTAAGGAACTCTCAAGGCTCCCTAAGGAAGCCATCTGTAGAAAATGTCACATATTCTGGGGAACAGTGACTGCTGCCTCCATCCCCTTCAGCAACATGTATTTACCCTTGAAAAACAGTTTACCCAAAATGATCATACTCACTCAGGTGAAATATGCTACAGATGTTAAGAGGGATGAACATGACTGGATTTCACTTACTCACAGAGAAGTCCTTTTACTCTGTATTTTGCCTTGATCATAATGAAGTAATCAAAAGCAAGAAATGAAAAGGAAGACCAGAAACCAGAGAGGAGAGAGCAGCATGGTGCAAAACCCGTTCTTTCTGCTGCCTGCACACAGAAGGTGCTGAACTCCACTACTGTACCTGCCTGGAACAGCTATTCCTACACAACTCCCTTTTCAACAAGGATGATTTGAATTACAGCACCTTCTACAGATCCTTCATGAAAACTTTATTCCAAGTCCTAGACAAGCATGGGAGAAACAACCCTGTCGCAGAGACTGAGAGAAGAACGTGGAGAGATCAATGACAATGCAGCAAGATGTTGTGTCCTACCTGAGTGTGGCACAAGGCAAACAGGAAAACTCCAGCTGAAACCTCCCATTCCCTTAGCAGCCTTACCACAGCTCTGTGCACAGGAGCAACCCGTAGTGCCCTCCATGGAATATTCAGCATTCACTACTCTATCACACATTTCAGCACAAAAACAACAGGTAGCCCCCCAGTGCTCCATCAGGAGTCCCTGCTGTTCCTCATACAAGCCAGCTCTTGGGCCATTCTGGTCCCAGTTCTCCCCCCAGGCCCAGCCAAGGACAGAGTAATTCTTAAACAAAGTCAAGTGGAACACAAAACCCAGAAAAAGAGAAGAGGGAAAGAAAAAAAAATGCTTTTTGGAACTTCTCAAAGCTAGTCCTTGCCTGAGCAATAAAATCAGTGAAACAAACAGCACTTAGTGATAGGCCTGTGCAACATCTCTGCCCACTTGCATTTCAGTGGGACAGACTGACATTCTCATCCTCGGTACCCCTGACAGAGCACGGCTGTACTGCCAAAGGAAAGCTGCTGCTGCTTTGGAGCAGACACGGTGTAGGTGGACAAGAAGAACCACCCTCCTGCTCTGCTGTCAATGAGCCCTTCCTGCAGAGCCACAAAAGAACAGCGTGCAGCACCACCAGAGACGTATTTAACATTTATTGACTGAGCTGTACAAAGCCGTGCTCGCACGCTCCGTGGCACCTTACGTGGAGGAAATCTGGCATTACCCTAGCTACCTCCTACAGCTACAGTATCCCAAAAAATGTCTGTAGGATTCCTGCCCCCCCCTTCGTTTGTCTCTCTGCTATTTTCTGTCAAAGCACCAAAATCAATAGTGGCACACTGAGAGAACCCAAATTGGTTGGAAGATCCAGTACGTGGTATCCAGTCAGTCAAGTGTGATGGATTTAATTCATGCAGCACTTATTATTCCCAAACTCTGCTTGTCAACAGGGAAAAAAAGGATAGATCTGAAAAGCAATCAGGCTGTTTTCAAAAAGACAAATCTTGCAGTGGTTCCATTTGCTCCCCTACCCCCATTAGTTTAGATTTTTTTCTTCACTTTCATTTCTATACGTTTCATCTCTCTAACACTGGCATTGTAACAAAGGGCAGCTGTTGCCAACTGAAGTCAGTTAAATTTTCTGGCAATTTCTCTAGCACATGCACAAAGGTTTTAACTAGAGCATGATGACACCATTCTCTTATGGGCAAATTGTGAATCCAGTGAGATGAAACATTTAAAATTCCAAGGATCCTACACAGACGCTGTTAGAGAGTTTGGGGCTACATTTTCAGGTGGCTTCCCTTTCTCACAGAGACTGGTATTTAGCTTTGTATTTTCACAGTGAGTTAACGGCCTAATTTTGCAGGAAGAGCTCTGCATCTAAAAAGAAAGTTTTTCATACGAGCAGTAAAGGCACTGTGAATCTAAAGTTTGAATGGGACTCCCAGAGAAACTTGAGAAGTCCATGGAAATCCTTAAATATTACTAACCACAAAGAAACCATATAGTTTTAGCAAGTTTTGGAGGCAGGCATCAGGTGAGGGCTGAAACAATTTTAAGAACTTGTCCTGTTTTTACTCTTCCCAAACATGTGCTTATATCCAGTGATGGAAAGGGAATGCCGAGGTGTACGGAGCCCTAAAGCAGGCCAATTCCTATTTCTTCTGAGGAGCATGTTGGTATGGCTTAGCCTGCTCCATTATTCCTGGAACCTGGCTTTCTAGAAGCTTCTCTTCAGCCATGAACAAGGAATTCCTTATGTGCTGTCCAACACACAAGGGTACAAGAACACTGGGAAGTGCACACTCCTGGCATCAAGCACCAATCCCAGGAGCCAGCTGAGCTGGGGATTGCCCTGCCTGGGCACCTCAGATGAGGATCATTTCACCATTAATTAATCCCTGTGCTTGCTGCCTGTTCAGGAATCACATTTTGCAGAGCCTCAATATGAAGTGGGGCTTCCAGTGCCAGTACAGTGTGAACGGCAGCCTCTGGAAACAGTGGCTCTAACACCCCTGAAAAGGAGACTTCTTGGTGCAGCTTCTGATTTTAAGCCGATTTTAGCAGTTATTTTCCCCACGTTCTCTAATGTAAGTGGCATTGCACGACAAAGGTTTAAGATGAATCCCATGCACCAGACATACACCTTCACTGAGGTTTCAGGAAAAGTCCCTAGTTTTCATATTATTTCACCACCCAAGTTGTTCAAGTGTTGGGTGAGGATATTAATTCCTGCTTTTGTCTGGTGCTAACAACAGGGTAATAAGCCTCATCTTGGAAATATTAATCTGTGTTCATATGTCAACTTTAGGTTTCCATCTGGTAATCTGATTCCCTGCTCCACACTCCCCCGTGGCTGAAGGCCAAGGTTGCAAAACTAACGTATGGCTACACCTGCATTGCCATCTGCTCCACAGCAAAGCCTTTCCAAAATCACAGTGGTGGGGCAGGAAGACAAAGAGAAAAACAACACTTTTTTACTGAAAATGAGAATTGCATACCTGAATTTATATAACCACCATCAGTATTTATCATATATGCAGAGTCTAAGAAATATACCTTCACTTACTGGCAAGGCAAAAGGAGGTTTCTGACTTCAAGATCTTAGAAGTTATGGTCACAATCACTCTTCTCCTTTGTGTGTCTCCCTTCAAAGGGCTGGAATCTCTCCACGACAAGGCTGATAGCCCAGCAAAATGCACTTCACATGGATTTCACTAGCATGGCACATGTGAGTGACATCCAGAGTTGATTTTAATTTATGTGTAAAGACACTGGAAGGCTTGGGCAAAAAATCTCTTTGTATTTTCTTTGGGTTTATATTGTGATATATTTTATTTCAGAGTAAGATTATACCTGAATGAAAATGAAATTAAGATTCAGTGAGTCACAAGAACAGATTTTTTGAAATGGACAGGAATTAAAAGGCAAGACTATTTGTATTGCACTGGGGGATGATTACTTTAGATTTAGATGGCAAATAAAATACCAGAATCAATCATTCAGTTATCCTACTAAGCAGGATAAATTAATTTCTTTTTTTCAGAAAGAAATATTAGTAAATAGGTAAAGACCCAAACCTCGGGCATACCCAGAATATCTACTCTGAGAGACGTTTCAGAGACATCAAGGAAAGGGTTGCTATAATTTTACATACAAGTTTTTAAATTACTATGGTGATGCATGCTTGCAGAAAATCTTAAAATCAAGTTTTCCCAACAAATTAGTGGAGGTTTCTGAGTTGTTTTCAACATGACTCCTAGGCTTGCTTAAGAGTGGAGGTTTCATGAATCAGGGTCATGAATAATTTCCGATTGTAAATGAAGGTAGACAGGCTACTACTGTAATTAAGCCAGGCTTCTCATTAGCTGTTTGAAACTTTGGATCTTCACGGAAACTCAGGCTAAAGGGCCCCAGTCCTTCCCACTGTTCCATGACAGAAAGGTTATATTTAACACTTTTTTTCAGCCAATTACACCCACAACATTCCTGTGCCAAATCAAGCAACCGGTTACATCGGTGCTCCCACCTCACAGACTTCAGCAAATGAAAACTTTCCTGCTCTTCAATGAACATCAGGGATACCATCCCTTAATCTTCCTGCTGATTTGTTGTAGGCACCGAACTTCCACACCTTCCCCCCTCCTGCACAGGAAGCTTCCTGAAGCATTTTTTTCAAGGGCTGGATGGTCTGGAGGTGACAGAGCTCGGGACTGGATGTGATAGGAATCGCCTCAGGCTGTACAGAGAAGACTCGAGGCCGTCCCGGCCTCTGAGCAGTGATTTGTTTCTGTACCACAATCATCCAAACCCCACGACTATGCACCTCTCTACCACCCAGCACCATTGCTACGTGCACCAAGAACATAGAAACAATTCACAGGAATGGATATGAAATAATGGAATTCAAAATCACTGGGGGAACTTCAGTTTGCACTAAGAATAGGCATCCTGAAAATCTGCATCCTGTTAGTTCTATTAATGACCCAGTGCTCAAGTCAGCATTGACCTATTAATTATGTGTCAATAATTCATATGGAAACATGATCAGCTCCTTAAATGCAAGGCGAGATCAATGGAAGGTAGATCAGAAATAGGTTTCAAAACCACAAACACTAATTTACCACCTTTTCCACAGGGAGAAAACAAACTCTCAGGCCAAAACCAGGATCCAAATCTGAACGTTTGCTAGTGCTTCAATCGCATCTTTGCTCTCCAGAACAACCTCAGTGACCAAACGGAGGTTACAGGCACCAGTCCATGACAGCATTGGCCGGTCTTTAGAAAAATTCCGGTTTCTTTTTGCGGCGCTTGCCTTCTTCCTGCCAAAGGCTGTACCTGCACCCTGGCCCTGGAGGAGCCCGCAGCCAGACAGGCTGAAACAATAGCTCCGAAGGAGGTGTGACTGCCCGCCCACTGCCGGGTTGCTCACTTCGGAGCCTGGATGTGTTCATTTACATGCTAACGCTATTAACGAGTAAGCAAAACACAAATGCACTCGGGTTTTTTAAGGCAGCTGCACTTGTTTGGGGATTTTGACAGCGAAGACACACAAGGCAAAACAAAACCCAGCATACAAAACAAAACCAACCCAGATGTCCTGTGCCAGCTTAGAGGAATTAAGGAAAGGAGAAAAAAAAAAAAAAAAGAACAGAAAAGAAAAAAGTGTTTTCTAAACTGCTGCTTCGGAGCTTTTATCTAGATTTAACGGATACATTAATTCAATTGACGTGCAGTTTAACCAGCCGACAACACATGAATACCTTCCACAAATGGTAGGATTTGCCTTTTTTCCCCCTGCAGAGACATTACCACAGATGTGAGCTTTTTCCTTCTGCTCTTTTCCTTCCCCCATCCCTCTCTTTGTAATATTTTAGCAAATAATGAAATGTACCACATGTCTCCCAACACTCAGGCACAGTAACACTGAAATGAGCTGCTCCTGGCTCTACACTGCAGTTTCTTCCCCAACTGCCTCAGTCTCTTAATGCAATTTTATTGGCTTTTTAAATTTTTGATGGACAAATATTGATATGTTAATGACTTTCAAACCAGTATGCAAGAACATATTCTCTTACTTAAAAGAAAACCCAAACAGATTTCTTTACCTGGGATAGGCATGATGTCCAAGGACAGGCATAAAAAGAAGCAAAACTGGGTGTTGGGAAAACAGGGACATGGTTAGAGAAATTCTTATAAATGAAGGAAAAAAGGAGAGAGAATAATGGAATGAATGCAAAAATAAGGCAAAAGAAAGGAAAAAACAGTACTGGAAGGGAAATCTGACATTTAAACCTCAGCTCCTGGCTGGTGCCCATGGCAACTCCTCTGACAAGTTGGTAAAAACTATTCTCTCCTTTGACTGCTTTCAAGGATAATCCTTGCTTCTCTTTCCTGGGAACCATGACAGATTTTCTCTCTTTGGGGACGGTGCAGGCGTTCCTTTTATAATGGCTCTAATAAATAATGGAGTGTTAATGTCTTTTAGGATGACTAGCTGTGAAGTTTGGTCTGTTTAGGACACATTTTCACACTTGTGTCCAAGCAAGGCATTATGTGGCAAGGAATACAGGTACCTTGAAATGCTTTTTATCATGTTTGTGCTGTTTTAGAAATTCTAACTGGAATCCAGCATTAAAAAAAGAAATCATTTAAGGGAAAACGACTTGAATTGCTCCATTGAGCTCAGCATGTGGTATTCACGGTTTCTAAATTTAAATAAGGTTTCCATCTGCTCTGTTATTCAGGAATCTTAGGGAAAACTATTAGAGAGCAGGAGGAGGGGGGAGAGCAAGCATGCACATATTGAGGCAAGGTTATGCTTTCTGTGTGGGATACTTCTGAAGCAAACACAGGTCTGCAGTGTGCTTTCTCTGAGACACAGAGCCCCACATCTCCAATCCAGCAGCTGGGGCTGCACCTGGGAACACCACAGTGCCACGGAGCTTCCCTGAGGCCTGCCCAGCACATCCTGCTGGGAAACTGCTCATCCTTGGCTTTCAGGTGTGCTGGCAGCTGCATGAGGACAGGGGGAAGGATCTCTCCTTCAAACAGCATCCTCACTGTAGTTTGTAAGGGATAGCCTAACCTCCTAAGCCCCTTCCCAAACATCAGACCTGTCTCCTCAGGTGTATGGGAAACCGGGCTCCTTTGGAACAACAGTGGATGGATCAGCTGCAGGAACGAAGGTTCTCACACATGGGCCTGTTGCTCTTATTTCCTCACTGAAATATGAGCAACAAATTTAGCATTTCCAGGAACTTTTACCCCATTAAGTAGAAAGAGAAGGACTGCCAGAAACCGTACAGCCTTGTATTAATAAGTCAAAGTCAGCAGGTTAAAATGCATTCAGAAATCCCTGGCAGCATGAACAAGATGCATAGCTCTAGCCCAGAAGAGAAAAAACACAGTGGAAGTAAGCCATAAGCCATTTATGTTTAAAGAGTGTCATAAGGTTTTATACTGGCCTTAGAATAAAAGCTTTTAATATATTTAACAGCCATCTGGAAAATGGGCAGGACACAAATGTGGTGATATTATAGAATGTAGAAAACAAACCTGTCTAGGAGGACACAGAGAAGCCCAGGAAAGCTTGAGGCAGAAGGGAAGCATGATAGCAGACGGAATTAGTTGTGACTAAAAGCAAAGTAAAATATAACCAGTAATCAGAACTTCACACTATTTGCACTTTCTGTGCATTTAAATCAGTTTAATCACCCAAAAAAGAGAAGAGAATGCCGCTAAGGGACAGTGCCATGAAAACCTCCTGTGTCTGTGCCACAGAGCTTCTAAAAGCAAATTTCTCACAGTGAGGTTGGTAGTAGCATGTCAGTGTTGTAGGACTCTAAATCCTTTTCAAACCCTCAGAGAATGTTGAAGAAATGGGGTAGGAACACAGTTCTGCAGTTTTGTTATGCAAATCCGCAGTGCACTTTCCCGAAACATTTTGTTCATTTCTTGTCATTGGTAACAGACACGCACAAAGTTTTGGGGAGACGGGACAGCAGACTCTAAAAGGATCGATTTAAATGATTAAAGGAAGGAGGAAATTTCCATATGAAGGACGATTAACAAGTTCTGGGGCTGGTCTCTGTGTTCTGCTTGTGCAATGCTCACTATAATGCACTGCCAACCACAACAGTAATGAGCAGCAGGACGAGGAGATCAGCGCTGCCCTGATTAAAGAGGATACATCTTAGGGAAGCTGTGATACCAGGCTACAAAGGACTGTGCAGATAAGCCTTGCATTTTTATAGGCCTTCTTAAAACACAAGATCAAGGAGGATGTTTGAAAGCCAGAAATGTAAAACTGATACAAGGTGCTGCATAATGAACCCATCGCCACTATCATGAAGGCAAGGGTTCAATGAGGTTTGAAAAGATGGCTGTTTTTACAGCTAGGAAATCCACACCTCTTGCTGGAAACAATTAAAAACTTTCTGGATAACACAATTATAAAACACTGCAGGATAGGATGAAGGAGGAGCACCTCATTCTTCAAGTGCTGATTCAAGAATATAGTCAAGGATTAACCTCATTTTCACTTGTGGCTATCGCCAAGTAGAGCATGATGGTAACTCACACACTCAAAATTAGGAAAAAGCTTAAGCAGCCTGTACAAATCAATAACTGACTGATGAAAGTGCAAGAGACACTCCTCCAGTGTGGATACATCATGCTGTAACCCTAACTGATAGTAAGATTTTCTTCCCTCAGCAGCCATAGCTGCTCCAGCAACAGAGTATTTGACAGGATGGAGGCTGCATTAATTTTTCCAGAACATGCTTAAAAAATAATTGGGTGAGTGGTAACAGGTTTGAGAAAATGTGCTTGCTTTTAAAGCAGAAAGAGGTTAGACAAGGATGGAATAAACAGCCTGGAAAAAGCAGATGGTATGGTGGTTGTGATGGACCACCAGAAATGTCTCACTGCAACGGGGATGCAAACTAAATGTGCCTCAGCAGTCCTACCTTTTAATAGAGGCTCATCCAACAGCTATGCCAAAAATATGTCCTTGCTTTCCCTACAGGGTTTGTTTTTTTCAGCAGTGCAGCCATGGCAAATGACCACACGGTCATGAACTAGTTGAAAAATCTGAGCAATAACTAGTTTAGTGATTAGTAGTTACAGATGTTAAAAGTATTTAAGTATGAAAAAAAAGAATACAAACATTCTGCTCCTCAAAACCAACTGATAAAAGAGTCCCGTTTTCAAGCAACCACAAAAGGCTTAAAACTTTCGTTTTTAAAGAACGTTGAGACTCCTTATTCAGCTGCTTGAGTACAGAAACTGACACTTGAAGAAAAATGTCAAATACTGCAGCAATCACAAATTACAAAAAATGTGAGTTCTAATCACAGGGTTTGGCATCACTGTGCTAGAAAGTTAAAATATGCCCAAAATACATCCTGTTCTAGTGGGGAGAGCATTCGGCTGAGAAGGATGAGACAGGATCTATTTGTGGCTTTCTGCAGTGGCTTTTGGGGCAATTATAAAAACCACCTGTAGAGCTGCTTCCCAGTTTTATTTTGAGACTCAGCGTCGCGCTGACAAATCTGTACAATGCTTAGTAAAAATGGTCCCCAGTCTCAATTGGGGCTGTACGTGAAACTTCACTATAAATAACAGCAACAAACATACTCCAAGGCCCTGCATTTAATTCCTTGTGAGAATACCAAGTCACAGGTAATCTTAGCTGAGATTCCAGATAGGCAGAGAGCAAGGCTTCAGAAATCTCAGCAGCAGCTGCTTCTTCCTCCTGTGAATAGACAATGCACAGAAGTCCCAATGCACTCTTTCCCTGCCTGCCCTCTCTGCTCCTCGGGATTGAGTGCAAACACACATAATACATACATAAACACAGACATCATGGCTTAAAGCTTCAGGTTCATCAGCTCAGCCCAGGGAATATTATTTCTAGCAGTGTGCTCACAGAAAAAACCTGCATTGGCAGCTTCAAAGTCTGCCCTTCTCCTAGCTTCTCTATCTTATATTCCTTTAACATTTAGGAATCAGGAGAAACTCATTTAAACAAAGATACTGTCTAAAATGCAGTTCCCAAAATACATTTTCAATGATAGATTTAAAGGTCTTTTAGTCTTGGCCAAGTTGTGTGGGAGGGCACAGCAGGACACTAACAAGGCTCATGGGAAAGGGTGGGAGATGAATTTCATATGCAAATGTTGACACGACATGGATGGGAAGGAGGAAAGAAATTAAGCACAAACATTATCTCTTTTTATCCCCAAAGCTTCATATTGCAGGTGTTATTTATACTGTTTGTTCCATAAGGAAATCTCTGGAAAGCAAAATGAAGAGTTTCCAGCCTTTTGAAAGATAAACAGCTTGCTGTGTGGAGGGGAGGAAGCACTAATAGCTTGCATGCACAGAACTTGAGCACATTATTCTTCCATGTATCACAGTAAAGTCATTTCCATGACATGCTAACATTGTTCCTTTAGGTACTGCTTCAGGAAGACAGTACTTCTGGTAAAATCTTCAGAGAGCAGTAAAAAAGCCACCTGGCTGCCCTCGAGACATGCTAAGTGATGATTTGAGTATCGAAAGGCATCAGTGATTCAGATCTGAGGTACCTGAGAGTTATCCAGGAGGGCCCTATTCTCCAGGCATCGCATTTGGACTGTGAAACAACCCACTGCTTGTTTCTGCTGGACTGAGCTTTAACAGAGTAACACACCTGCTTTGGACAGACCAGTTACAGACTCACACACTGAGCTGGGTGACACTTTCACACGCACATAAATCAGTTTTCCTAAACCAGGCCCTTGAGAATCACTTCTTGGTAATCCACACCTAGGCAGAGCCGGTGGCAGAGGTGCAGAAAGGGGATCAGACACACAGGGGCAGGGCAGCAGATTCTGTGGAAAGTGGGTAATTGGAGTTTGAAGGAGAAATGGGGAAAAGTGGACATTTTACCTCTCTCTTTTCTGACTGTAAATCAGTTACTCAAACATTTGTGATTTACAGGTAATCTGAGAGTTAAAATCACCAAATCAGGAGAATTCAGACGTGGCAAGAAACCAAAACTACTGGGCATTACACTACAAGCTGCTTCCGTTCTGCACTTGGACTAGACATCACCTTTGTAAACCAAGAACAATACTCCAAGTTTGCAAATGGAAACCTCAAAGCAGCAGAACATGAAAGGAAGCACTCAAGTTTCCAACCTCATGCTACAAAATGTTTTGCTCTTTGCAGCAAAGAGAAACCTGAACATCCAGCCATGGAGTGCATGAAGGTGGCTACTCCTGCTCCTGTGGGGAGGAGAGTCCCAAGCATCCAAACTCCCAGCTATGTGGGAGGTCCCAGGCATGAAATTACCATCTCGGAGCCTGAGGCCCTACAGGTACTACAGCTGATTAATTTCCTACAACTGCAAGCTCAGTGACCCCTGAAGAGCATAAAACCAGCAGGAAGGAGTGGCTCCCTTGGCAGTGTGTGTGGTACATGCATGAGCCAGGTGATGTCACTCCCAGCCAGAACAGGCCTCCCACACTTCCTTCACCAGTTCTCTCTGAAAAGATCTTTTTGGCCTTTGAAACAGCAAATAGGGGCTTCAGCTCTCAGCAGACTGCTGTGCTGGCAGAACTGTATCGTAATTTCCCCAGCAACTCCTTCCTCACTGCCTCTGGCACACCACAGCCAGCCAGTCCCTCCTCATTTGACACTTTCTAGGGATCCTTCATCTCCTCCACTCCCATCACCCTGGCACAGCTCCCTAGCTCCAGCTCCCCTTTCGGATTGCACATCAGCTCCCTTCCAAATGCTCTACCAGGACAAAGTAATGTCTGTGTGTGACAGGGAAGGAAGGGCTTTATCTGCTGGGATACTTAAAATCTATTCCAATGTCCAAAAATGTTTGCCAACAACAGAAGTAAAACCAACCCTTTTCCTCTGCAAGCAATCAAGAAGCAGTGAAGGTTTAAAAACATGTATCTTCAGCAAACTTCAGAATATCCCACAGGAAGCAGGACTAGATGTTACTGAACCTACCACCCCACACACATGAATTTTGTGCAAGATGGAGCCTTACCAAAGCACTGCTGATCTGACAGCAAAGTGTGCTCAGGGCAGCAGATCCCTCTTGTCCCATGGACAACGCTGGCAGAAGACTCTACATGCAAGTTAGAGACACACTGGGAGCAATAGCTGGACTCTGTTTATGCTAAGGAAGTACAAGGGGATGAAAAAGAACTCCCTGCACTCTCAGTGCCCTCCAGGCGAGTTCAGAAGAAGCCACGAGTCATGTACTGGTATGCTGCTCTTGCATAACACCATCAGATACTGCTCTTTCGGACATGCCTGATGTTTTACAGGACAGTTTTATTTGTTGATATATAAACAACAGAGAAAGCAAATTTTTTCCTGCTAAAATCCCCCTCAAGACAGACAGTGAAACACCTGTGTATGGATCAGTGTTGCCACATCTGCCCCATTCATGATCAGCAATTGCCTCTCCCACAGCCAAAATAGAAATGTAGACAGCTTGAGCTAAAGGCATTAACTCAACAAGTGAGATAAGAAATGAGGAAAAAATCCTACACATTCCCCAGGAAATCATAAGTAGGCACAAATGAACCCTCCAGTTCAGCAGAACTCTTTATGCTTGAGCCTTTTGAGGACACTTGAAGAAGACAAATCCTGCAGTGGCATGGAGCTGAGTGCTGGTCAGCACTTGGTTCAGTGACAGCTCACAGAGCAAAGCTGCTAAAACTGCCAATGCCAACATGATTCCATGGAACAGCCCCAGTGTCTGCAGGGTCCCAGCCAGGGTGATACTGGTATCCCAGGGTGATACTGGTCAGGGAGAGCAGCAGGCAGGGCACTGAGCAGATGGATAAACTGAAGCCAGGAGAAAGAAACAGAGCACTAAGCTTTGGATTTATCTTTCCAGCAGCAACACCGTGCACAGGGACTGTGGAGCATATCTCAATAAACAATAAAACCCCAAATTAACACAGGAACTCAGTAATGTGCTTTGTGCCTGACGTTTCTATGCTGTATATAAGTAAATGTTAACTCCAAATATCTTGCTGCTGGCAGCACGTTGTCCTATCAGTGCCTGATTTGACGTGTGCTTTCCTGTAACAACCAGAGAGGCAATGAGCAGAATCTATGGAGCTTCTCTCAGCTTCAAGTCCTCTGCAACTCAGAGGGATACTGGAACTGCTATCCACCACACATATGGAGTCATAAAATACTCATCGCTGATTCTCAGGAGCAGGTTCAATTATTTCGGTAGATTGGCACTTCAGCTCCTTGATGAAGTTTAGTAGCACTTAATTTTACAAATCTTAAGAACAAACGAAGGAGAGATCACAGTGTTTCTGCCTTTGTCAGCCCATGAGAATGGTGACATCCTTCCTAAAACTCTACCAAGTCTAAGGTTATAGATACAACATTTAATCTCCTGCTTTCTTGCACATCTGTATTACTGGTTTATATAGCAGTTCTGTAAAGATTCCCTGTAGACTTCAAAAAACTTTTGTTTCAAAACTGATTTACGAACTGAGAGTCATGTTCAGTGCTTATGGTATTCATACCCCTAAAAACGAAAAGCTGAGAGTGAGTGATGGATATCTTCTGTTAACAGGGCTTAAAGACTATTTGTTTTCCATTTTCATTTCCCTGCACAGTCATAAATTGGTGTTGAATTGATTCAACGACCCAGGTATTACTACTTTCACCGGATGCTCATTTTTACCTCCTGATCAAAATGCTTGCAATACAGGAAAGATCTTTATTTCTTTTTCTATCAAGTTGCTATGCTACTTCTTTGCAACATAGATGCTAAAATGGCCACATCACAGGAAAGGCATTATTTTTACTGCAGAACAGAATTAGCCACGGCTGCAGACTAAAATTTTATTCCTCAGCCTTTTTATTAAATTAGCTCACTTTATCATGTGGTGTCCAATTTTCCCTCAGACAGATAAACTGCATCTTCCACACAGAAGATAAAAGCTGACTGAACATCTCCTTCACTGGGACAGAGTTTCCCTTTTGGTCCCTCTTGGTGAGATGAAGGTAGAAACAGCTCCTCTGTCCTGCATAGGAAGCCTCCCATCTGTCTACAAACAAGGGCTCATTTTTATTGCTTTGGACATTTCCTAGGGAACAGAAAGTACCACTGCCAATTTCTGCCCCAGGAAGTGTTATGTTTGATTTTAATTATATTTCTAGAGCTTTTTAGGACTACAGCATTTCTAATTACTAGTGCAAACTGAAGGTATCAGGAAGGGATGCCCCCTGACATCCTAAGGGCAGCAAAACAGCCAAGCTGATCACATCATTCCCCACCTCAGGGTATGGATCAGTGCCAAAGGAAGGATAATAGACTTTAGAAACCTGTCACGGATGCTGGGGCAGCAATGGGAAAAGGCACCTGAGGAGATGCTTTACTGGAGCATCAGAGCATTCTGCTACAGGAGAAAAACAAATTCTGACTGGGGACACCACCAATGTCCTGCAGAAACCTGGTGAAAGCCCTCTGGAATACCTGAATCCCACATTTCTGCATGGAAAAAAATTCCTGAAACACCGGACAGTGAATACACTGCTGAAAGTACATATTCCTCTTGTATGTTAATGCAGGGTGCACAGTGGGTGAGAATGGGAAGAAACTATTCCTGTAGTTACCTATTTATCCACTGCTCACCCTCCCCCTGCTCCACTCTCCTGGCTCAGTGCCTGCAGAGGATCCCAGTTTGGTATCCATGTTCTGAAAACAGTAACAGAACTTACCAAAAAACAAACTGGAGAGACTGTTGAAATAATACAGCAAAGATGAATTCTTTCTAAGAATTACTGCCAACTACAAAAAAAGGCTTTTACTTCTTTTTTTAGTTACAAAGCCAAGAAAAGTTTTATCTGAAAATAATTAGAGTTCCCTAAACCTTGGAAAGCAATAGATGTAGTTAAAATGCAAAATTCTCTTTGGTGCTATGCAAGTAACTGGGTTATGGAGACGCATGAGAGAAGGGTTTGTATCATCAATCAAGGTAAGAGAATTTCATCACAAAAGCACAGCTGTTCCAAGGACTGACTTCTGAAAACAAAGTTATGTAAAAAAAAAATCTCAAAAAAGCTCCCTGGCAATATTCAACACGAGAGGTAGCCATGACTTCTTGCTCTTGTATTGCTTCTCTGCATAAGTGATGATAGAAGTAAGCTGTACCCAGACACAGATGCTTTTGTTCAGGTGATTCTGCTGAGTAGATCTGCAAGACATGTTTTGAAATTCCAGCAAAACACATTGTTGCATCTAAGAGTTTTACAAGTGCTACACATGAGCAGTGCAGCAGCCTTCATTTAAAGTCTCACGTGTGGACAGCACCCACAGAAACAGTACAAATGATTCTCCTTGTGTTTGCTGAAACACAACTCTCTCTGATAATGACAGTGCCTGGGTACTGTGTCCATGAGGAGACACACGAGAGGCCAGTGAATGGACTCAGCCACAGGAGGCAGGTTAAAAATCGGGTTATTTTTCTATCCACTGCTACCCAGAGCTATTATTCCAGCTTCTCTCCTCTTTAGAAACCAATCTAAATAAAACATCACAACCCTGCAATGTGACTTTCTCAGCTACTGTCTGGTTTAAGCAACACAAAGCACAGGGGAGCCAGGTCCCTGAGGCCTTGCAGAGGGCTCGCCAGCCTTTCTGTTTGGTAACATCTCTCTCAGCACTGTTCTTTTCTCATATGTCTATAATTCACTCTTCCAAGACCTTATGCATGCTCTGGCCATAATGTGACTTCACCTCAGGATACGTGAGCAGTGTCCTTTCCCTTTCCTTGTGCCAAGACTCTGGAAGATAATGATGCAAGAGAGACAGAACTGTGGCAGACTCTGCCCAGGCCCCTGGGCTGCACAGACAGGCCCTGAGGCACTGCAGGTCCCACCTGCACCTGCAGTCGCACCTTTTCTCACATGAGTTACCTTCTCTAGCACATTTAATCCACATTATTTGCATTAATTGGTTTTCTAAGATCCGTGAGCAAGTGCCCTTGTGGTACTTCTGCTGGCACATGGATGTTGTCAAGCACATTGCAGAGCCCTGCTGGAATGAAAGAGCCAGTTTTCCTATAGAACCTTAATTACATTGTTCTGTGATCAAACACGGGATTGCTGGAATTCACAAAGGACTTTCTCCATAAATAGCTTTTTCTGCTAATTTCAGTTGTTTGTTCACCCAACTAATTACACACAGTACAGCCAGGGCATTACCATCCTGCTGCTTGAGCACTGTAAATTGTCTAGATACAGCATTAAATACAACCTCAGAGTTCTGACTTGGCTTACTTGGTTATTTGCTCTGAAATGCTGTTTTAGACCACGATGCTGAAAGCTCTCTCAGTGTCTGGGTAATGTTAGAGTGCTTTAGCTCTGCAACACGTAAAGGAGATGCCTGTTATTCCAGATGTTCAGTATGTGCCAGAGATCCAGGCAGATATATTCCCAGGCTCCTACACCCCCTCTGTCACTACTTCCAGTATCATAAATGCATGTATGAACTACAGAGATCCACTTCAAATGATGCACTGCAGGCACACATTAAATTCACACTGAGCTCTTCATTAGAGAGGGCATCCACAGGTAGAACTGGCTCTGTTCTCCTCTGGAATTTGCAGCCATACTTTTTTCAGCTATTTTCTCAGTTGTACACTTTGGACAGCTTTTTATCTCTCTCTTACCTAATTTTTGGTCTCTTTCTTCTTCCTGGCCAAGGCCTTGTACCTCAGATATCAGCCTGCTTGAAAAGCTGTGGCTCCAGGCATCTTCCTCACTCTCTCTGCTGCACTGGACCCCTGCCCTGGAAAGGAGAGGACCTGAGCCCTGCCCTGGAAGGGAGAGGACTTGAGCACGTGCCCTTGGCTTACAATTGCTGACTTGGGACTCCAAAATGCCTTACACCTCTGCACAAATATGTACATGCCACTAATTCTACTTGGTTAATAATTAATTGGCCCACAACCCAGACAGCAATGCTAGGTGATTCACTTCTGGAGGAACTAAGTTAATGCTTGAGAAACTGAATTAAAATCATAACAATTCTATGGTAGTTCACTGTTCAGATGTGTGTAGCTAAAAATAAAAAAAAAAAGAAGAGGAAGAGGAAGCTGCAGTTCTTACTGCTTTGAATTCATCTACTTGACAGATGCGTACTATACTTTTTTATCAACAAAGATAATTTAATTTTATAGGAAGAAAACTAGAAATACAAGTTCCATTGTACCTGTAATTGAGCTGATTTATAATTAAGATTGAAAACTTTGTTGCTGCATTGCTCATGTTTTGCTGTTGTAATGATAAAACCGTAAGAAGCGTTTTTCCTTTGAAAGCACTTACATAAATATGCCATCCACTCAGAGGACCTGTTTTGCTTGAGCATTCTGACATGCCTTTGCAATTTTAATGATTAAAATAGGTCCTCTGCGCTTTTTATTGCTGATGCCATCAGAAAGTCAGAGCACGAGTAGAACAGGTCAATCCTCCTTATTATGATCCACAGAGTAATTTACTAAATTAAGTAAGCTCTTCCATCTCAAGTAATTTAATGCAATTAAACATACACCTCACATTTATTTTGCAAAGAAAAAAAAAAAAGGATTTAGAAAGCAGATATGCATTGCTTTGTTAACCAACAGGAATTTCCAAGATTTTGGAGGAAAAGGATGTTTTATGCCACTAATTGAAATGAATTTTAAAATAAGGTCAATATATCAGCAGGAAGACAGCTGCTGGATATCAGTAAGTGCATCCTCCTCCCGTGAACGAGGGCTCTGAAAAAAGAGGAACGAGCAAAGATTTCTGGCTTTGCCTGACTGCAGTAGGAAAAAGCAGGCAAGCAAGGAACATCAGGAGCCCAGGCAGGCCAGAGACAGAACGGCCATCCAGGCTTGGGACTGCTAATTGACAGGGCAATCAGCTGGGTAATTAGGGACCTAGCCGTGCAGATCCTTATTCAGGTTTTATCAGATAAATCTCTGCCTAAACACATGTATAACCTGGTCTCCCTTGAAGCTGAAAGGATTGAAATCAATTCTGTATCAGAAGTTAACCTCTTCCACTTAAAAACTGGTGTAAATAGTAAGAAAAGTACTCTTTTTGCCTTTGTTTACCAGTCTAGGGAGATAGACTCATAGTGGTCTGCTACTGGTTGACACAAATACTCAGAGGCTAATAGCATGCTAATTATTTGCAGAGTTGATAAGAAAACAACCAGCACACGTCACGGAAAAGTTCATAAAATTCAGTTCTCGTTATCTGGGAAAGTTTTTGATTTGTGAAAAAGAAAACACTAACGAATGCTTAATGAGAACCAGCGATTTTCACTAGAGCCTTGATTTTGCTGGTGCCATCAATTTTTCATACCCCTCCAACTAAAGCTAAACATCAGGGGATTCTGTTTCTGACTCGGGGAGAAGATAGCCATCAACAGATCACAGGCACATCACAGTGAAGCCAGTGTGTTCCTTCTGGTGGACACTGTGACAAAGTGAATTGGACATGAACTTGTAATTATGCTCCAAAAGCCATGGTCTCCACTCCCTGCTCCCTCCGAGCTGTCTGAGGCAGCCTAAGTTATCTCAAACAAGGGACTGGCTGCATGTCTCAGCAACACAAGATAACGAGGTCTTGGTGAACCAAGTGTCACAGAAAAAGAGAAGCTGCAAGAGCAGTGGAGAGAACGAGCACATCCATCACACACACTTCCTTCCCCTACAACTCGGCATAAATTCTAGAGCCAGAGGAGACCCGTGGGTTTGATACAGGGCCTGAGATAAATAACACATCCCAACTGCCATTCCAAAAGGAAAGCAGGTGTAGTCATGCCACCAACAGAAATTAAGTGTACCACTGCGACATCCCACCCTTGAGGAGACGGGAGCAGCACAGATTTTTCAAACATCAGCCCCAAGAGAGGAGCAACACTTGACAGCAGTTGGACACTGCAGCTCCACAGCTGATGGAGCTTCTCCCTGCAGCTCTGATCCATGTCAGGAATGTCCATGGCCATGGGAAACAGGGCTCCTTTCAATGCCCTTGCATGGAGCCAGGGCAGCACTGGCAACAGTGGGGAACATCCCAAATAAACCCTGGTACAGGCACAATTTACAAATACTCCTCACTCAGCACTGACAGCACAAGTGAGAATCTTAGGCCAGATCCAGCACAAAAATATCTCACAGCGATATGAACAACAAAAAAGTCTTTCTAGTAATTCAGTCGATCAGGGTTTCCATCACTCTCTTTTTGTTTTCCTGTTTTAATACATCAGGATTGCTGTAGGCTTTGCCTTAAGCTTTGACTGACATTTTGGCAGCCTTTCTCTACAAAATGAATCTACAGAGATCAACAAAACAGTCTGATAAACTTTTTCCTTAGCAAACATAAAACAAAAGTGTGTGACTTATTGTGCTCACAGTCATACTTTTTAAAAGCTTACTATGTCTCTTCTGGGGAAAGAAAGAGGAAAAGAATACAGAAAAAAAAGAAAAAGAAAGAATAGAGGCAAAAAAAGAAAAAGCCTAACGGCCTAGATACCACTTTTATTTTCAAAGATATTCTTTGTCAGTAAAGTAAAATAAACTATTTTTGCCCAAACAAATCTTTGTTGCTGTACATAATCTAGATAGTGGAGTTCACCAAAATCAGTTGAAAGAAATAGAAAGTGGAAAGCTCATGTCAGTGGTGAAGGACAGCTTTACATTGCTCACTTCAACAAATGAACTACGGATGATGAGAGGCACCAATAAAATTTGGGTTTATCCTAAAATTAAAGTCAGCAGCAGCAGCATTTCCACTCAAGTGCTCAGCAACTGAGTGCCACACTCTGACACGAGACACAGGCTGTGGGAACCCAGAGGAAGCACAGAGGGGTTGGGGGCTGCTGAAAAAAACATCAGAGAATTAGGCATAGTAAAATCTATGCTAGTAAGATCTCACCTGGGTTTTAAATTATTTTATTACACCTAAATTAAATCCCCGTTTCAGTCAGTAATCGGCTAGCTATTTATTCAGCCTTCCCATGTTTCAAAGTCCTCAGACTATTCAATGATCATCTCAACGAAGCAGTTTGATATTTTGGTGTTTAAATGAATTGTATCAGTGAGGACACTTTGACTGCCCATTGCTTATTACTGCCTCATTGCTATGCTCCAGAGGATGCACGGCTGAGAGCCAGCTGCAGGAAAAGGTAAGCTCCATGGAACAGCTCACATAAAACCTCACACTGTCATCATCTCAAAATCTCTGCCTCACAGAAAAGAAATAACAAGAAAAAGTATTTTCAGATGCAAGACTGGCAAAAAATCCAGCTTCTCAACCCTTGTCAAGCGTATTCCTACAGGCCTTATTTTAGACACTGTGTTAGCTTGTAACAGGCTTCCGAAAGAGTGCACGGAATCATCACACACAAGATTCTGTGTAGACAAAAAGAAATTCCCTCAAACTTTGACCCAGAGCTTAGAAATTTCTCTCTTCCCAGTGCAAGCTTGAAGCAGCTTCAAATCAGATCTGCTCATTAGAGACCAGTTTCTTAAGAAAAGAACACAACGAAACCAACTCAAAAAACCTGCCAGATGAAGTATTTCCTCAGCCTCTGGAAGAGCTTTTCCCAGAGAGGATGATTTTTTTCAGAAGACAGAATTCAGAGATTTAGTCTGTGCCTTTCTAAAAGCAGCGTATCTATCAAAATCACAAAGTTAATGAAAGGAAAAATGGGTAATTATTGTTATTCATACAACAGTAATAGCAAGATAAATTCAATCTGTTGGCTTCACTGCGTTAGAAATCCCACATTTAATGTGTCCCACCACACCTTCCCAGATTTACAGCATTGCAGAACACAGCACTAAAAACTTCTCTCTTATTTGTTTTTTTCTTTTTCTGGGAAAGTACCACATATTCCAAGTGATCAGCCATAGCAGCTACAATCCACAGCATGAAACAGCAACAGCATCTTTCATTATAGAGAGCCTGTTCTATTACTACCTGATGAAGAGGAATTATCTTTAACTTGCTCCTTTGAATTCATATATACATCAAGTGATTTGTGCTCTACAAATGGAGAGCCGTTTTGAAAAAATGCAGATAATAACATGATGAACAGCAAGGTGCAGAAAAGCAGATTTTTAAAATTGTACATTAAAGTCATTATTAATAACGTTACAGGGGGGTTGTGCAAACAAGGGTAGCAAAACCTGATCTTGCGTAAAGCAAAAAACAACCACGTAAGAAGGAACTTAAGTACTAGAATTGCAGTGTGCTGAAAAACATTCACTGATAAGATACACACATTTATGCACATTACAGACTCATTCTCAGTGCATCACTGTTGGAGAGTTTATTGTACAAGTGTGTTTAAGAGGAAAGAGAAATTAAGGGGAAGCAGCTGGTTCCCAGAACAGGTGTTCCACACCTGAGCACATCAGAGGAAGTGTGGTAACAGACATGGCACTTACTGAAATGGGGAAAGCACAGAACTAAAGATGAAAATTAGCACTGAGCCCAAAGAGTTCAAGCCCAAGAAAAAAAGTAAAAGGTCTGGAAATCAGAAGTGACTTGCTTGTCACACAAGGGCAGACTGGTTTTCTCTATTTTATGCCCCTGTATAAACAGGAACCTGTCAGTCAGAATCAGTTCAGAAGTGCACAACCCATCTCTGCAAGTGCTCCCCACTAATTAACATAAAATTTCTTTGGTATCAGTAGTTAGAGGTTCTTCTGGCATCAGAGGATGTTTTAATACTGGATTTCCATTGTGCCACAAGCATTTGTGATCTCTAAATCCTTTCTCTGTTTGATCCCCTCCGGGGAAGCCTGTATCCCCCACGTACTTTTATTTATCAAAGCAAGGGTGATTTGTCTAGCACAGGTAATTACAGAATAACATAGCCACAGGGTGTTCAGGTGTTCCTTTTAACTTAGGTAAAGGCTCCCTACCCCAGTGTTATGGGAACAGCCTGTCCTTTCATGTGACACTTGGCTCATGTCACAAGTATGTATGAAATGTCTCTGCTTCGGGAATGGTTTGGAGAACTCAGTCAAAGATAAAAGGTCAGATAGCTAAAGCATCTAAGTTTTTATTTTCATTTTCTTTGAAGTTTTAATTCAACAGCAAAAATCTGTCAAATAGGAGTAAAAGCTTTTTTTCCCCTTATTTTTCCTGGCTTGACTTTTCAGTGCATCAACATTTCAGAAAAACAAAGTAAACAGAGAGAACACAAAAAGAGGCTGCCTGCAATTTCTTCAAAGTGTAGTCGGTATCCACAGCTCTTTGTGCCATGATTTTCCTTGGAGAATTTTGGGCAGGAGGCATTGAAAGGATTTTATGAACATCAGTCCATTTAAATGCAGCCCCAGGGAGATGGGGAAGCACTGTCCCCCCCTCAGCAGATGGAGATCACTGAAAAAGAGGCCAAATGGTTTGCCCAAAGATATCCCTGTTAGCAGGCTGAAAGTCTGGGGATGTTTAGAAAGCAGGACATGAAATAAACATACCAGAGAGAAGGGGAAAAAAAAAAAAAGAAAGAAGTGGTAAGAGGCTGATTTCCAGAAAAAAATATTTTTGGCAGATTAATGGTATCTCCGGGATAAACAGAGAAAAAACATTAATGGAAAACTTCACCAAAATTGGACAAAATGCAAATTATCTAATATTTCTGATAAATTATGCTGCAACTGATTTTCTAAGAGAAATTTCAAATGAATGTGGAATGTTCTTCCATATTCTAAAGTGCTTTTCCATCATCTATTATAGAATTAACTTAAGATTTATTCATTGCTAAAATATGAAGGAAGTCCTCAAAGAACAAAAAAAAAAGGGAAAGCCTAGGAGTTCTTCAGAAATAAGTTTATCTTTGTACCAATATTATCATTACTTTTAAACTGATTCCTATCTTTAAATGATTCCTATATTTGGCAGGCTGGAATTCCACTCAAAGCAAATGGTAAGAGTTTTTGGTATATTTTTTATGTCCTTTTTCAGCACTTTGCCGTTATCCTTTCTGCTTGTGGCTTACAGTGGTCCCTTTTGTTTCAGCCACATGCAGACACAGGGACTTGCTGTGACCCAAGCACAAAGCAGAAGCACTTTGCCTTAAGAAGAAAGATTGAGCCCAGCCTGCAATGAGGGAATCCTGTTCTCTCTCCCTTTACCTGCACAGGAACTTGCAAGACACCGTGGAAACTTGCACATCAAAATAAACACAATGTGACAAATTTTAAAATCAGCAGTTATTACGTAAAAAAAGGCAAAGCGATGGGAAATATTTGTTGTCTTACTCTGCATCTCCTAAGGGACCTTTATTCATTTTGTTTTTAAAAACAGAATCAGCAGAGATTTGTAGAAAAAGATAGGGCTGTCTACCACCTACCAGCTTCCACTTCAAAATAAATCCTCCTGCCTAAAAGCAAAGCTTGGTGTGTTTGTGCTGTAGGAGGTATTCTCTTCGTCAAAAGAAGACAATTACCACATCTTACTATGAAGGCTTCTTCCAATTACTTTAACTAGGAAGGACTCAGCTTAAACTGGAGTTTGTGAGTGAAAAGGAATAATTTACTCCAACTCAATATTTGTAAAAGCACATCTGGAGGAAGGAAGGGTCATTCCCATTGTGGGAGGAAGTTACATCCACTTTCATGCTCGCTGTTCCATTTCAAATACGGGAGGGCTGCTACTTCTGCCAAAGCACACAGTATCCCAAGCCAGCAACGGGTAGGAAAACACAAGTTGGTAGATCAAGGCCACTGACTGTGCAACTTGGGAATACACTTTCACGAGTGGAAGAGAGTCAGCTATGGCCTAGAAATAGATCTTAAAACCCTAAACTCATCCCTGTGATATAAGAAAATATAACCAAAACCATTTTTTTTTTTGCATCTGCAGTTTATTAATTTTAGATTTTCATCGTTTTGAATTTTGAAAAGAGAGAAGGAAGACCTCATGCTAAATTTAGTATTTCTATTGTCTCATGGCTGCTAGGAAAGCCTCAGTTCTCCTTGCATTCCCTGGAACATCTGTCCTGAACATGTAGGCATTGGAGCAGTAAAAACTCCACAATAAATATCTAGCAATGTGGTGAAGTTGACAAGGACAATCATCATCAAGAAGATGCAAACTGCAAAGAGGAACAAAACATTTCTGGAAGCTTCTGGCCCTTTCATATCAACCTACATCGTGAACCCTTAGCAGGGTTCCAGCTTAAGAAATGCATTGGCAGGTTTTGGGGTAAAGATGGCAGAACTAATGATTAGACTTGATTGGCAGGAAAGGCTGATGTGTTCCTAAGTAATTGCTAAAGGTCTAGGATATTCCAGGCAGACAAAATTACTGAGTTGATACAACACTTCTTGCTAAATGACTGGCCAAGATCTAAGTGAATAGCAGCTTAACATCTCTCATTTCCATCAGACTGTGAAGGGAAAGAAAGAATACTTCAGCTTGCAATGTGAAAGCTGACACAGAGCTGTCAGACATTTCCTTTCAGCTAATCCTCCCTAGCAAATGCAGTGTGTGAGCTCTGAATTCCCCGTGAGTTTATTGATCTCGCTTTTGCCACATAAACAAGTGACATCAGCCTTGAGGATCTGTCACCACAAAGTAAAATGGCAGTTCCTGGTATCCAGATGCAGGAGGGTTGGTTTGTTTGTTTGAACTGGATGAGCGCAAGATGCTGAAGGTGCCTCAGCAGATCCAGAATGCAACAGCTGCTGGGATGTGACTCTGCCCTCAGTCCCTCACAAACTGAAGCCAACCTCATGGAAGAGCTGTTTATAAATGCCAATTTTTGTATAATGAGTGTAGGTCATTCAGTGATGAAGCAGCCCGTGACGTTTGTTTTAACTACAGTTGACAACACAATGTTAAATTGACTAGAGCTAATCCAGCCCAATGTACTTGGACATGCAGATGTGAAAGAAGCAGCTTCCCAAATATTTAAATGGACAATGTCAAGGCAGTCACAAATACTGTATCACATCAGCACGACTAACACAGTTTGCTAGCTGGAATTATGGAAAAAAGCCCTCATTGCTGAGCATACTACTTTGTGTAGCCTATTAGTAGTTATTTAGCATCTCCTGTCTGCCCTCATTCTTGGCCAGGCTGCTCATTTGTCAGGAGCTCTGTGCAGCCAAGATCCTCAGGAAGGCAGCCCAGCACGGGCTGCCCATACATCATGGAGCCCATTAGCCATGCACATTGCTTTCCCTGGCTTCCAAATGAGCTGCACCAATTTGTTACACAGCTCACCCGTGGGAGCAAAAGGTATAGAGAGCGCTCCAGTGCCAAATATATGTAGCTCAATTACAACAAGTAGGACAATACAATTACACAAATATGGGGGATAATTAATTGCTTGGAGAATATGCCTTCAGACATGAGCTGTTCTCCCAGTACCACAGCAGAGCATAAGCAGACGGGCAATAAAATGCAGATATAAGCACCTTAGGTGTAATTTCACATTTCCATTTAGGATGGGATGCATTTCTTCGGGGGAATTGAGTCTAAAACTCTCTGATTCTACTTCACACTGAAAACAGAGCAACAAAACCACTTGTCAGCATTGCCTTGCTAACTCAAAGCTGCTCTGAAAAACAGTCTGTGACATAACTGCTGAACAACTTCTCTCTCTTGGACATGAAAACACAGAACAGTTTGCTACTTCTATTATTTCCTCGATTCCCCAGTCTGCTGCAGAACATTTTAATAGGAACCAAGAAAACTGTTCTTTAGAAACTGGTTTACCCTTACAAAAAAAATAGGTCCTTTCTAATCATCTTTTTCAACTATATTCTGCAAGGTGTTTCCCACAATATTTGATTTCATTAGCTACTTTTCCTAGGCAAAAGATTTACCCTTTGACTTCTTGAACATTTTCTGGATGTTTGCTCTCATTACATTGCAATTTCTGTACGTGAAGTTTGTTTCAAGGCAGTGCAGCTCAATCTGGGAAGCACACTGTGCTCACAGGGGTGACATTCCTTTTGAGGGCTTCACACCCAGCTCTGCCTCTTTCCTGCAAATGCCTTTTGCCCTGTGCTGTTTATGCTGTTTCCTGGTTTCATTTCTGCTGCCTTTTTCAAATCCACTCTTTCGTTCTGCAGGAGAGACAAGCAGACCAGAACTTCCACACCAAGGCTGTGCTCAGGGAGAGTCTCAGGAGATGGGACCGAGTTGTCTCCTCGCAGAGGACCCTCACACTGCCCTACCAAAGGTCCCACGTGGCACTGCCCATCCCCAGCTCCACTCCCAGCCCACCAAGGAGCCACTCCTGGCTCATGCTAAACTAACAAATACTGAGCGCCACTGAGTAACAAAGCTTCATCCACCAATGCTCTTCGTGCAGGTGCCATGCACACAGATCCTACACAGTATTCCTAGAGAGAACAGCTCCAAACTTGCAAATAAACATTATTCCAACTTAAAATTGGATGTAATTTATAACACCAAAAAATTGCAAGTTAGAGTACGACACAACTAAAATTATTTTTCCTCTGCTAAAAGCTTAACAGATGGACTACGAAACATAGACACCAGAATTTATTCTATTTCTAATGCAAACTGCTAAGAGGCATAGGACATACTTGTTGTGTTCCTTACAAGGGAAGAAGAGGAAGGAATTCTGGTAATTTATATAAGATACCACATTTTCATAAGACTGAGCCTACACAGTGGTGTGCTATGATCGACCAGGCATATCCTGTCATGAATGAAAGGTGCTGCTCTGTTTTTCACACACTGGGAATGCAGAGAATGGTTCAGCATCTCTGCCAACCCCTTGTGTGATTTGAGTCTTAGCACTTCACCTTCCCTGCAGGATGGGAAACTTTTGACAGGAAATATATATTATTGAAGAAAGTTTTTTCTCTAGGGCACAAACTCCTCTACTAGACAGATAATGGCACAGGGTGGTATAGCCAAAGAATGTAATTCTGTTTGAGCAAAAATGAAAATGTTATTTGATATAAACTAGAAAGACAGGAAAGCAAAGGGATTTTACTGCCTTAGGCTCAATGTCGTGCTTGGCAACGTTCTTCCTCTTGGCAGCAGTGAAGGCCAAGGTGAGGGGTCTGAGTATTACCCAAGCTTGCATGAAGGGCTACCTGCATTACCTAATGGTGCGTGCTGGGCACTTAATGAGCCATTCCTCAGCTCTGGGTGCTTTAAGAGGAAAAAGAAGTTCCTTTGAGAAGTGCATTTGTCACGAGGGATGAGTGGGTTTGACGCTTACTACTGTAAAAACATAACACTGGATGTAAATACATCCATCCATATGCACCCTAGAATGTATTCTTTCCCTTTTTCTGAGCACAGTATTAATAAGACACAGCATTATGTTCATGTATTAAACATTTGTTATAATGTATGCTGTCTTTGAAGCTACACAAAGGTGATTTGTGACATAATTAATGAACTTTGCCTTAGGTGTGCTAAAAAATGTATAAGTTGTGTAAAGTGCTATCCATTTCTTCATTATGGCAACTAAGTTGCATTTACTGTGAAAAAAACCGAGAGTATCTGTGTAAAACAAAATAACAATTCTCAGGTCAGTGATCCTTATACTGTAGACTTTGCTTTAGCTGAATGATCCCTTTGATAACACCTCTTACTGCTTGGTGCACAAGCAGAGACCAGAATGGCTCCTGAGAAAAACAGGTTTGTTGGCCACCACCAGTCAATGCAAAGTAGTGCCCCAAAGGGAAAGAAATCACCCAGGCTCAAACACCCCCTGGAATTCAGCCTGTTGTTTCCTGGAGAAATCAAAAGCTCAGCTCATTACAGTTCATGTCCACACACACACACTTAGAAATCCTGCTTGTTTCAAGTTCTGCATTGTTGTGTTCCTTCTGGAACTTGATAAATATGACCTGCTACAGTGCTCAGCACCCTAAAGACACAAAGATTTGTCCCCAGTGTGAAGCACCATTAAGCCCTTAAAAACGCAATGATTTACTCTTCATATTATGGCAGTTAAAAAATGTGATACTGAATTGAGTCAAAAATAAAGCAGAGGGAAGCCATTTTTTGGCTCCAAATTTTATTCCATTACTTGAATTTTATGCCTCAGTAGGACACCAAAACACCCCATCTAACTGAATACAGGATTTCTTGGAAAATTTTCCCATATGGTTGAAGAAACCAGGGGAACACAAAACTGCATTTAACAGCTTAAACGTACAATTTGGGTGGGTTCCTGTCAATTTTAATCCTCAGAAGTACTTTAGTAAAGCAGGAACACATATTTTGGTATATTGTTCCCAAATAATCGTTGCTAATTGTTTGCTGTATCTACAAACACATATTTGCATTATATTAGTTAATTTAAATTATTAAGATAACAACTCTTTTTTCTTATAAGGGAGAAATGAGGACTCGCTCCCAGCTTTTCTCTACCTACTTATTGAAGCAGAAGATTAACAAAATCTCATTCACATGCCAATTAGCATATGTTTAGCAGAGGCAATTTTACACAGCTCACAGCTTGTGTCCAAAGATCAATCTTCACTTGTTTTGGAAAGAATGCCAACCAGCCTTAGTAATTTAAGTTGTCCTAATACTACATGATGTTTCCATTTTATTGGGCTCACAGAGCCTTGCTGATGATCTTGGTTACTCTATTAGTCTTTCAGCAAAAACCCCCACATCTTTCTCTGGACTCTGCAGGAGCAGTTTCAGGTAGTATTTGTTATCATGGAAAAAGCTGTCATGTTTTGAGAGCATTACCACCTTCTACAACAGCTCCCACAGGACTGAGTTTATGCAGAATTCACAATGACAAATAAAAACCTAAACAAACAAACAAATAACTGTCTCACCTAAGCTGTACATTTTACTTCACCAAGGGGCAAAATGCAGCAAAGCACAGCTCCAGCCCCTCAAAGAGAGGCTGACACATTCCTATTTGCATGAAAGATTATGCAAAGAAACAAAAGCCAGTTGACATCTCAGCCACATCTAACATCAAATGTTAAACAGCACAACCAGGTCTTCCTCTACTTTGATTCACTAAAGCTTTCATCTGTTCTTATTTTCTGGTCTGCCTTACTCCATCTAAGAGCAGTGCATTCCCCAGAAATCCTTTTCTTCCAATAAACAGGCTGAAGTGCCCATTATCCTGGCGGGATTCCACCTTTTGAGGACGAACACATGAGGCTGTGTTTATCAGGGTCAGGGGAAAGGGCACGTGTAAGGGAGTCAGGAGAACTGGCTCTGTACTTAGCTCTCTAATTACAATCAATTTTTGAGACACTTTTCCCCTGGCAGGCAGGCAATGACTCTGGTGAGGAATTCCTGAAAGAGGAGAGTGCCTCTGCAGTTATTCTGTGTGTGTGTGCAAAGAAATCCAACCTTCACTTCCACAGCAATCCCACTTTGCATCAGTGGCTCTGCCTCTCTCACCTTCTCTCAGTTGGCACGTTGGCAATCTTCCTTTTGGCAGAAAGATGCCAATAAAAAGAAAATAAAAAGAAGTATTACATTCTTATTTCTTTGTCTTCCCACAGCTCTGTAGATAAATCAGATGTTAAACATCATTTTTACAAAGTCTACAATTTCCAAGCTTCAGGCATGTAGTGAAGATCAAGTCCTGCTACTATCAGCATCCTTCGCCTAATAAAGCATCTCAGGACAGCCCAAGCTACATTTAAACTGCTTTAATAGCTCCCCAAATATAATTTTACTAACCTGCTTTTTAAATTACAATTGCCCACTGGCCTGCCTGCTGGTGGGGAAAACCTTCAATCCATTATTCAGCACAGACTCATGCAAGCGTTACTATTAACAAGGGAGAAGTTAGCTAATGACTGGCAGCTTAAAGAATAATGAAACTGTTAATATTTGAGGCCATCCTCCCTGCTTCTGTCTATCACAAGTGCTAGAATCGTTTAAATTAAATACTTTATGTGACTAAAACACACTTCAGATGATATAATGAGCTACAGCTATTGCTGTTGAATGCATCTATCATTTCTAAAGTCAGGCTTAAGTCCACCTGCTCACTGAGGGCTCAATTTTGCCCTAAATTACAAGGGGATAATTCCACCACAGTGAATCATATGATAAGAGCTACATTAGGGAAATATTTCATCCTTGCAAAGTATTTTCCTAAAGGTTTCTGAAAAATTAATTCAATTCCAATAATTTTTACAATTTTTAAAAGAGACTCAATTAGCAAAAGCACTACTGTAGAGAGAAGTGCTGCTGGTTTGATGAGACAGTTACAGTCGTGTGCAATGGAGTTTTATAAAAGACTTTTTTTACAATTGCAAAAGACTTCGTTCAAATGAGATTGCATTAAAATGGATATACCAGAAACAACATATTAAAACTCTCTTTTTTACCCAAAGGGAAAACACCTCTGCAATCACAGAATCTCACATTAACAGTCTTTAAGGTGTATCTACTGTTAGATAGATATATGTTAGTTCTGCAGAGGTGGAGGAAGTTTTGAGCCTTACAATGGGGTATGTCAATGTCCCACAGGCATTCCTGGGTGACCCCATCCCACAGTTCCCCTGGATTTTAAAACACAAGATATTCCCCATTTATTCTTTCCAGTGCTATTTTTCCAGGGCAGGCCTAGGACCAGAACAGGCTTCCCCTCCTCCATGCAGAGCTGATCAGAATACCCATTGAGAAAACATATTTCAAATTAAACAACGTCATTAAGTATTCACAAGACGCCCAATTACCACTGTACCCAAGTGTGATTGCTGTCAATGTATATTAGCTACAAAATTGATAGAAGGCTAGAGCTGACCCAGAAATTGTCACAACTTGTGATCTTTGTCAATTCAACTGAGTGACAGGCTGAGTCGTGTAAATAACTGCACCTCCTGCCATTAAAAAGATCATTTCAGGTCACTTGAAGCAAAACTTCTTTATTGTCTCACAGAAAAAAAACCCTCGAAGTTTCCTCTGGCCAACCAAAGCTTTGTTTAGTCAGTGGGCTTTTTTCCCCCAAATTTAAAAATGTGAAACATTTCTAAAACAACTTTTGAAATATATTTTCAGATTTTTTTTCAATATGATTAAAAATCACAATGATTTGGGATTTTTTTCACATGACTAAGTATTTGTTTTGGTGAACGCTTTTCAAACAAGCCAAGAATTGCCTCGCTTTTCCTTCCAGTTGTCCTCTTGAAGAATATTTTATTTGAGGTTACTTAACTAATTTATTAACTTAAATTACTTAACTAATGTAACACAAGCAGTAATGTTAATAACCACCAGTGAGGAGGCTGGTCAAGGAGCAGCCATTGACATGAAACCTTGCCAGAATGTTCTGCAGTAACCACGGTTGTGAATTCACTTGCACCGAGTGGGATTGTGGATCTTTAGGACTCTTTAAGGATGTGCTCCAGAGCCTTCTGGGTGCACCAGGGTGAGATAAAGGCAACCTCCTTCCCACGGACTGGCTGCTCCTTCCCAGCCCCTTCCATGGGTGTCCTGAGCCAACAAATGTAACAGCTTCTTGCTCCTGGTGCCCTGCGGTCTCAGGAGCTGGAATTGTTTCCCCTGGAAAGCTGAGCTCCTGCTCCCCCCTTCCATCCTCAGCCTGGCGGCTGTTCTGCGACACCCACGGTGATCTTTGTGTGCTCATCTGCCATTTATCACCTGCTAAATCCTCACTCCCATTTGGCTGCCAGCTGCCGTTTCACGGAATTGTACCTGGATATGTTTATGGGATGCACCTTCATCAGCCTTCCCACAGCTCTCACATATGTTAGTGGTGGCAGAGGGAGGGGAAGATTTTTTCCTTGGCTTCCAGGACGAGGTTTATACCTGACCTAGACAGAACTGAATCCTGGAAGCCTATGAAGTACTTGGTGGCTGCCTTTAGCTGTTTCTGCAGAGGAGGTCTCCCTCAAACAGGTGAAAGTGCTCCTCTAGCTGCCTCAGTGGGCTGGATTGTGTCAGAGGTGTTTTGATTAATCCCATGTAATTTGGGTGGTTTATTAATCTGGCAGTATTTCAAACAGCTCTCTGGCTCTCTCCTGCTCTGCTGGTGTACCTCAGCTTCTTTGCTTTGAATTATAAGATATCCTCTAGATCAACATCCATAATGGATGAGCTCAGCCTTGACATGGTGACAGAGCAGCACAGTCCTACAGTGGACGGGATGCTAAGAAGAGGTTTTCCTCTCCCTTCCCAGGGGGTGCTTTCCCAGCTCAGTGTGGAGCCCACTGCTGCCAGGCTGCTTTATGTGTGCTGACACTGAGCACAGCCAGCTACCCAGAGGAAAATGAAATCTCACACTGAGAAAGGACCTACTATCAGTTAAGCTTGCAATGAGCTGTAACTGTGCCAAGTACCATCAGCAAGAGCCAATTTTGGGGTTTGATTGTTGTTCAATACAAGAGATTCCCTCCCTAACCGCTGTTTGCCCCTGAAGAAGATATTTGGGGTACCCAATGCACCTTGTAACTTCCAGTTTTCTCATAAATAGTCACAAAGTTCAGACCAAAGACACCCAATTGCTTGGGGAGGGAAGAATGAAAACAGTAACCTGGCTAAACAAGAAACTGGTGCTGAGTAAGTGCAGGCTGAACAACTCAAGAAAACTCCAGAGCCAACTAGGTCTTGCTGGCAGAATATATCAACAGAGGAACCTCACTTCACAGCAGCTTCCCTCATTCCAGGATATTCTCTTATTCCTCATTCCTAGAGTCAAACTTTTCAATCACATTAATGAAAAATTTTTGACTGATTGAAACATCAGACTCTTTAATTCCTGAACATGTGAAGATGTACCAAGATTTCTTCTTCAATACAGGATTGTACAAGACAAACTTCAAATATTTTTTCATCTCATTCAGAATGGTTTTGTATTAAAAAATCCCAATCTTCTGCTTTGAATTTGATGACAAACAGGAAATAAATGAGAGACTCCCCCTTTCTGGGATAGTGCCTCAGCTGCACTGAAACAGAACTTTTACTAAAACCAGTGTATCAGCAAATTGGGTTGGTAGCAAAACTCCTCAAATCAAATCCAATTTAAAGCCTTCCAACCAAAGTCAGAATTTTTTGGTTCAGTCTCAGTTTACTTTTCCATAGTTTTCAAAGCAAAAAGGGAGAGATGAAGAATTCATGTAATTTACAGAATTATATACAAGTGACACAAACCAGCACGTGCAGCTGAAATGTAACAAAACCATTTATTTCATTTAAAAACCCTTCCTAGATGATGTTATGCCTTTTTTTCCTTTTGACATTTCTAAAATGTTCAAATAAAAATTCCAGCATTTACTCTATGAAAATTCTATGACAGAAAACTGTTTTTAGAAGATATTAGCTTTCAAAAAATTTCGTGTAGAAGATTTTTTGCATAGAGTTTCCTACCATCAGCATTGAAATCCTTAGAAAACACAGCCAGAAGCCTGAGGTGCATTATATTGAACTTACCTAAACTGTGTTTTAGAGGTTATTTCATTCTACTAGTGCAAACACTTCTGTGCACCCATTTAAATAATTTTAAATTTGGTTTATATTGATTTAGTATGTCAAGCCCATCTCAGTTTAAGGGAAGTCAATACAGGACAGGTTTAATTCACTTGATAGCTCTCTGAACAAGAGTTTAATACAATCAGTCCAGCACTCAAACTTGATTAATCAGTGCAATCCCACAAGTAGCCAAACCACCAGAAGTACAGGAACTGGACTGTTTTATCACCTGAAAACATACTAGTAGAAAAAAGAAAGCTGATAAAAGAGATTTCATTTCTATCCTCAGATATCTACCTGGATCTATTCAGGGAGGCTGAAGTCACACACTCACAGGAAAATGCTGCATCTGTAATTAGCCCACAATTAACAAAGCTTTGGATGACTTCTCTAAAAATAAATGAGCAAATGGTGTTTCAAAACTGTGCAGAAAGTTGGTGTGGACGGATCAGAAGAAAGACATGAAACTCCAAAATGCCTCCCCACTGAACTGAACACTCTTGTTCAAGGCAAACGTTTCCGGATTACAAACCAAAATCAAATCATTAGGAAAAGCAGAATGCTGCTCACTAATATACTTTAATGACACAATAGGCAGTGATGGCTGAATCAACACAACTGCCTGCAAGTTGGTGGCTGAGCCCTTGGCCCTGCTTTCCTCAAATCAAACAATGCTGCCAAGAGAATGAGGAACAGATGCTAAATACGCACGTCTCTCACGCCGCTTCAATTTGTTCATCACTGACTTCCTTCGGGATAAAGGAAATATTGTCAAAATGATAATGATGGTGTAAACATTTTGGCCACTTCAAGCATTTTCTGAATGCCAGATAAATTCAGAATAATTTTTAGCAGTAGGCTTGCCAGAACATCAGCTGAAGCCTTCATTATAGCTATTCATATCCCTATAATAAAGGTTGCATCAGCAATTCCATTATAAATGCTCTTTCAGAGGGTTTGAAAATCTGGCTGAAAGAAGTATTTTCGGCTGAAGCCTGGCATGTAAGTTGTCTTAGATATAATTTTTCAACTAAGTTTTAAACTGTTCAGCTGTTTTCTGCATAAAGATGGAACAAACAAAGAGGGTTTAGCTGGTTTGAATTGTTCTTTTTTTGGTCCTAGATAAAAACGCACCAAACTGTTTCTTTTGAAGTAGAAACTATGTTATGGAAAAGAAAAGCCAGGAGTCAAGGACACTCACTGCACGCTTGCACTTCGATACATGCTAATTACAAGTACTCTGGTTAACTGTGGCATGATCTGCATTAGGTGCTAGGGAAGAAATTCCTTGGAGAAATTGTGACACAAAGTCACTCAAGCTTTTCATTACCCCAAGAAAGGGTAACACTGATAAAATCACCAGTCGCAGGTCAAGTACTGTTCTTCTAGAAAAGAGAGTGCAATGGGACAATAAATTTATAAATGTAGCTATAAAGGAAAAACTTGACAGTTCTTCAGGTTTAATTTAATCACAGAATTAATAAACGGAGTTGGAAATGAATACTTTGATGGCACTCATCTTCCACAGTGTCTACAAGACCCACAACCTTTAATGGAGGTTTATTTTTCACTCTAAGGGCCATCTACTTCTTTAAAGATGAGGGCTAAATAGATTCCAGCAGGTGTGCCCCAATTACAAGCTCAAAAGTTGGAAAGTGGAGGAAAGCCCTCAAAATGTCCTTTGTCTTGACAGAAGAAAGCTCCATAGAATCTTACCCCACAGTGGGTTCATTTTACTGAACGAAAACTTTCCCTAGTTACTCTGGCTAGGGAAGAAGGAAATCTCCTAGAAATACAGATTATTTTGTTTTCCTCAGATAATTATTTTGCCTGTCACAGAACCAATTCGGAGATAATTCTTTTCACTCTGTTGGCAACCTCACACACAGAGGTGGCTCAGGGATATTAGTCCCTTGGGCAGCGGTGATACCTAGCTTCCTTGATAAAAACCCTGCATTTCACTGGACTTGTCTGACCTCTTCACTAGCAGTTAAATCTTCCTGGGACAGCGGATGGAACTGCATCTCCCAGGCAGGGACACGCTTCCCTGTCACAGTTCTAATCTCCAAAGCTCTGCAAGGAGTGGGACAACCTCTACATAGCGATCACGAAAGTACATGATGTGGTAGTGGCAAATGGCACCAACTTCTGTGGGATGCACTCCCGTTTGGGAATGCTACACTTTCAGGGAATACAATTCTCATCACCAGAGGGGTTACTGCTGGAAAAGGGGGAAAGAGAACTTTGTAACACAGTGTAATCAGAAAGGACCTACTGAAAGAGGTTGGAAGTCACTTCTACAAAAAACATGTCTCAAAGCCTTACAATTATTAGAGAATGAACACCTGTTTGCAGGAGACAACTGCAGTACAGAAATCAACCTTTAGGTTCTTCTTGAGCAGAGATCTGTATTTGTTAATAGACTCCATTAGTGCCACAGGGCAGGGCTCCATTTGCACTTTCTGGCCATACACAGGGAGCATCTACCCTTCCTTACTGTCCCCAGGAAACTGCTCCCTCCCAGTTCAACACAGGCTAAGAACTACAGCACCTTCGACCTTTGTTTTCTGAGATGGATTAAATCACCTTCAATTACCAAAAAAAAACTAAGGTGCTTGACAGATGGTTTCAAAGCACTATCCTTCATGGTTCATTACCAGGATCTTGTAAACAGGAATAGGCTTTTCTTACCTGCCTGTGAAGATGCTGCTGAACGTTTTATTTCTGGAAATGCTGCCTATAAATATGACAGTGTTATTTTGTGACACAGAACTTCCTGTGTTTTCCTCTTAGCAAATTAGCTAGAATGAGACTATTTTGAACTTAGAACTGGGTACAAAATTTTAATACTCTCACATTTCTAAACATAAATCTACCTTTACACAGTGTCTAATGTGTTCCAGATACTTTGTCACAAACACTTAAAAAAAATAAAAAAATGAAGCATAATCCTGCTGGAACCATGCCGGATTTTCTCTTAGCAAGTAGCAGGAAAACTTACATTTCCATCCACGACCTGAAGTTCCCAGAATTCAGTCCTCAATTGCTCTGCAATAACAACAGCTACACTAGGCCTTGGAAACAGCACACGTTTTACTAAAGCTTGATGTCATGATCAGAATAGAGGCTTGAATATACTGTCTTTTCTTTCTGTATTTATAGATACAATATATATATTATATATTGCCCAGTGGGTAATAGTAATAGCCATGCAGAAAGCAATTCTCAGTACTCTGTGCTCCCTTCTCCCCCCAAAAGCACTTGGCTACTCTGGCAAGGCCCCAGCCATCTCCAGGAATGTCCTGGCCCAAGTGCCCTGGCAGGAATGGCAGCCCTTGCCCTGGCACACACCCCGCAGTAATCTTCAAACCTGAAGGACAATTTCATTTTGGCCATAAGCTCTCCCTGCAGAAAATCATCATTTCAAGCAAAGGTGCCACAGCATTTAACATGGAAATTAGTAACTGCTGCAACAGACAGTATTACTTACTTTATCTCTAAATTGATTTAATCTTAGTATTCTCTCTAAATTGCTGGAACTTCTCATATCTAGTGTATTGATATTTTACTGATAATGTATGAGAGAATTGCAGATATCTTCAGGATGAATGCTTGTTGTTTTAGCAGCTGGCAGACATGGAACAGCTGGGGATTAGGCACTCAAACACAGGGAACAGCCTGCAATCTGTGTGTTTGTCTGATGAAGTAAATGTCTAAGGTAACAGCGATAGAAGAGTTAACAATGTTTTCTTTGAGAAAAATATACTTTTGGCTGCTATTAATTCAGTTTAGCAAATATAAATGGAGAGGAAGATGACAATGTCTGATCAATAGATTTATCCGGAGCCAGATCTCGTAAACAGGGTAAAGGGATAGGGAGAGAAGATGTCCCTCTTTTAGAACAAACTAAGTTCTACCTTAAGCAGAGCAAAACACAACTGAATTAAAAGGACTCATCCTGAAAAATCATTACACTTATGTGCATTTCTTGGACTTCTGCATCTGAGCACAGGATGTACATTAAAAGTTAAAACTCCTGTTCAAAGCTGGAACTCTTGTTCTGCTCTTCCTTTGCCCTTGGTCCAGACGTAGCTATCCACAGATGCAAAGTATTTATTTGAACTAATTAAGCAATTCTGCTTTTATTGAAGTTTTTCTTTCTGCTTTCATGGCTAGTAACATACAAAGGAAGTTTACAATTCGTTTTGTTTACTAAACATTGCTGCACAACTCTAGACAGCCCCAGGCAGCTTCAGAGGCTTCACGTTCAGTTTAAGCTAAAACTGCACATCCACCAGTGAGTTTTGAATTCACAGTTTCTAAGTACCACCGCTATCTACAGCCAGCCCAGCTCACTGCCATAGGAAAAGCTCACTGAGCATCACCAAGGGTGGCAGGACCCAGCCCTGTCTGACTGTGCCAGCATCAGACACATCACTGCAAAGTCCAGGGGAAAAGCTCAGTGGCTGTGACTTTCTGAGGTCTTGCTGGGAAGAACGTGCCGTGGGAAAAGCATGCAGGCCACTGAAAATGTGGAATTCTCTGGGTTTTGATGCTTTTTATACCAAGATGTGATAAGACAGAGTGTTACAGAAAACCTCTTGCATTTCTGGGTTAGGATTTCAACAGCAAACATTGCTCTGGACTGTTGGGATAGACACCAGGAGAGAGATTTATTCCAGAGCACTGCATGAGGTACAGGCTGGATCCAGAACCTGACCTCTAGAGAATCCCTACACAGCCTATAATGGCCCTGCTCAATTCTGACTGTAAGATACTGACCATAAACCCTGCACTCCTGCACCTTACACTCTAGAAAAATGCTTGTGTTATGTCGAAGTCCCTATAATGCTGCTTTTGGAGCTGCAGCTCCAAACCCACCTGCCAGTAACACAAGAGCAGTGCTAGGAAAAGCACAGCTGAGTTGTGGGAGTCTCCTCAAGCACCAACTCCTCCAAGCATCCCAGTAACTGTGGAAACTAAAATCATGCATGAATAAAGACCAAATCACCCCTGCTACAAATACCTCCCCTTTGCAGTACAGTGCTGGTAGAAAACTTCACTGTTGCTTTTTAGGCTGCTGTCTCAGACTTTCTGGTACCTTTCTTGTGACCTGCATTATGAACTGTGTTTGTTTTTATTTTAGTGGAGGGCAGCAGAATATACAGATGAAAATTAAACTGGAAGTTTGCCAAGAGTTAAGTATTTTTCATGTTCCTCCTCCCCCTTTTGGGCTATAAAACAGAACAGTAGGGACAGGACTGCCAGACTCATTTTTACAAGTGATCTATGGTGTAAGTGAACACCTGTCTGCACAAGTGGAAAGCCAGTTCATTATTCCGTCACACCACCTAACCCCTGATGTGATATCAATGAAAGGATCACAAAACCATTCTATCAAAATTTGGAACGTTTTTTAAAAACAGTATTGGTTGTATTCCATGGGTGGAATACTGATGCTTAAAAGACAACATACGAACAGGAAACATCCAGCTGCTTTTATAGAAAAGCTCAAATTTTGAGGAACTGCTTCTTAAAGGAACAAAAAGCAGGATGCCTTTCAGGTGGTTTTAAAAGGATCACTTTCTCCCTCCAACCTTTCTATCTGCCAGATAAATCCTCTTGGCTCTTTCACAGTGCCCTGCCCAGAGACAGGATAATGGGGATTGCACTCAATCACTCACTGCAGGGACTCCCTCATCCCTTTTCCTTCTGAGGGATTGGAAGGATGGACAGTGGATCTGCTGCTAATTTAGAAAGATTAACCACCCCTTAAAAGAAGCAGGTGCTAAATCCCACATAAAGCAGCAGCTTACACACTCTCCAGCATGAGCTTTCCTGCTCCTGCTCATGTTCTGGCCCTTGCGCTGAACATAGCAAGGCCTGCACTGAAAGAAGTAACAGCTTCTCTGCAGAATTCTACTGACTAAAATTAGGCCAGATACAGAAATAAAAATACTGGAAGCTACCCACTGGGTATATTTCTCATTAGCTTTGTGTTAAACCAATACTGTAGAGAGGAAAATTTCTTAAAATTTGTACATAATTTAAATCAAAACCAACTTCAAATTTGAGCTGCAATGATGGAGTGACTGCCACAGGAACTCTTCTAGCAAATCTCATCACCAGATTAAAAAAAAAAGCTTTCCAACAGTGACATACGTAAACAAAGAATGGAAATAAAAGCAGATATTAATACTGAGGCACTAAACTAGGTATCACACACAAGCAGCATCCATGTATAGCATGCAGTGCTGATGTTCACTTTTGAAACATTGCGTGCTGAAGAACACAGCCTCAAAAACCATCGACCCTATTCATTTCCTTAAGTGCTAAATTCACTGCATTCAGGCTCGGAGTTAATTTCTAATACATTTGTCCTGCCTTCGCATTGTTAATGCAAATAGGAATTACAGCTTCTTGTATGCTTAGAACCTCTAGCTTAATTCTGCTCATCTCTCACGAAGCACATCTGAACAGGTAAAGGGGATCAAAATTTCCTTAAAAACACAACCCATTCTGTCCCAGCCCAATAAATTCTCCTCGAAGGCTCCTGAGCAGGACCCTGCAGAGCAGACACAGCATATGCTCCTGTGAGAAGGGGGGAAGTGACAGATGTTGACAGCATTTCGGAACAACACAATTGGGTCCATAGATAGATACAACTGTATCTGATTAGGCAGACAGCTCCATTCATCTCTCTGTACACCAGCCAGGAGGTCTCTAATTGTTTTGCAGATCACTTAGCAATTAATGATGCTGTTGCCCTTGGACAGATCATGCTACAGATCAATATTTTCTGTCCAAGTCAAAGCACTGAAGAGATATAAGGATACCAAAGTTACTCTATTAATAGAGCCCACAGCAAGGACGGGGCGGGGACTTCTTGGGTAAGAAAGTATTTCTGTCACAAACATGAATTTTCTCTTGCAAGTTCTCACGTCAAATAACCACAACCCTTTACAAATCCCATTTCACAAAATTAAGCCTACAAAAACTTTGCACCAAGTCAGATGTGAAGTTGGAAAAAGAAGGGGCTACAGAGTGAACAAAAGTGGGAGTCTTGAAACTGGGCTGGAATGATCCAACAAGGATCAAAAGCAGAAGGGCTACAGAGGGTAAGAGAGCCTGGGTAAAATGTCTACCAGCACATGTGTACTGTGGATATTGCTGCTGTGTAACAGCTTTGTTTTAAGAGATAATCCCCATGCCCTAAGCATTAAAATTCTTCCTTAGAGATACTGACTTCTCTACCAAGAAAGCACGTCTGCACAAAGCACTCTGGAACTAAACTGACCAGCCCAGTTGCCCACAGTAAGCTCATGAGTGCCAGCTCATATTGTTTTCCTCATTCTCAGTTTAGGGCACTGGGTAAGATTTGGTGTCACCCAAGCCAAAGGTAAAGTTTCAGCTGATTACAGCAGAGTGGGGCTTTTAATCTATTATGTCCTCAATAACAAAAATGGCCTCCAATTTCCTGATTGGAATACATTTGAAAGCCAAATCAAAATCAATTTTAATCCAATAAGAAAAACCAAAGTTAGACAATTTATTATAAAAAGGATAGTTTTTTACAGCTCACATTACTCAAAACGGTTATTATAGCTAAAATATCACCACAAGTGACAACTTGCTTGTATTTCTATTACGTCTTTAAATTATAGCTTTTGAGTGCCTCAGGATAATTTTAATTGAGAAAGAACAGTAGTTTGAAAATCAATTATTTTCAGTAATCATGTGTTTCAGTTCTTCACTAATGACCCACACAGCTATCTGTGTAAAACAAATCTTATCAGCCTGGTATCAGCTGCTTGGGAGCATCTCAATAAACAAGCCAGTGTCTCACACACTCGGTACTACCTGTGTAACCACAAACTCTCCAGTGGTGTGAGTCTGGTCAATCCATTAGGATGACACCACCAATGTGGCCATAAGAACCTGCCTGGGGGGACAAGTGTGGTCTGCTCTTGACTTCAGCCACGGTGGCTGGGCTGTGACAGCAGTTTGGACTGAACAAGGTGCTGCAAGCCAAGAGCAGGGAGCCAGAGGAGGAGCTCAAGGTCCTCCCCAGCACCCTTCCCACTGCCTAAGCAATCTCCTGCTCACAAAAACATTGCTCAAAGCAAGGGCTGGACAAGGGGAAGTCACGAAGAGGGGCCAGGTGAGCCAGGTACAGGCCCCTGTTATTCTGGGCAAAGAAATTGCCTGGTGTGGACAGGCAAGAACCTGACTTGCTGTTTTTATGATTTTACTGCTGCTTGGTTTTATTATTTAGAATGGCTTGTTTTCATTTAAACTCAACCTTATTCCAATGTTTAACTAACCTCTCCATTAGAAAGTTTTCCTAATGTACAAGATAAATTTAATTGTATTTTAAGTGTATTCTTTTTCTAGCCATAGATGTACATCATAATTTCTCCCTTGCGATGCTGCAACTGCCTTTCATGTACCATCCCTTAATCTTTTCTCTCTGTGAAGTGGCTCCAGAAGCCTTTCCCCAGAGGGCTGATTTTGGAGCTCTCTGTTCTTTCTGGTCTCCTCTGGCTTGCCTTCATTCTGCACAGAGCTTGCCTTGCAGTGCAGTGTCCTGACTCTGCGCAGGGACTCGGGATGAGATGCTGCCCACGCTGAGCACAGCAAAGGGATTAGTGCACACCTTTCCTCAGGGGCACTGCCTACCAGATAATTCCCACTGCAACAACTTCTTTCTTCATAAAAGCCTGCCCTGGCTCCTTGGGAGGGTTCTGATTCCCACATCCCATTCTGATGAAGAGAATCTTGGAAATTCAGCTCCATTATTTCAGGGCAGACTTCATATCTGCTATGGCTAAAATCCTAAATTGATGATTTAGAATTAAAAAATCTTAATTTTAATATTCTGAATGCTTAACTTTTATTTTTGGTTTTTTTTCTGTAATTCGTAGATGACAAGAGCTTTACTTTAAAATTTCCATTATTTTCATGCTACAATTGCTGGTATTAGTTTGGACTAAAACTGCAAACAATTTCATACTTCTAAGGTATTTTATGCATTATGGGAAAATTATATATTATATTATATGATTATACACATTCAGACACTTGTGCATTTGCAGAAAAAGGCAGCTAGCTGTGCTTGCCCATATTTATCCTTCAGAAGCCTGTACTCTAGAATTATGCAAATGAATTTAAAGTTTTCTATATACTAAACTATAATTCTCTTTCTTCCACATTCACTTTCTCTTAAGCACATTAAAGAACAAGAGAATACAGAAATACAAATGTTCAGGAAAGAATGTAAGGTCAGCATAATTTTTTTTATGCAGTTTACACTTTTTTGATGTACACTTCCTACTCTACAACTTTTTTGGTAAGAATTATTTGGAAGCTGTTAAATAGGTAGGCAAACTGTTAATGGAGGATGTTGTGTAAATAGGCAAAACATGAAATTAGGTTTTGACTCAAATATCTCCTTAAACACGACCAAGATGGGTTCCTAACAATACCGATTTCTACGGAATTATGTGGATTTGGTCTTGATTTTTTCCACAGAGTTAAGAGGTTGCTCCTGGAGGACACTGGCACATCACATCAGTGATTCCTGAGCTGGAATGCGCACAACTCTGTTCAGCTTGAAGGGCATGTAACAGTGATTTTGAGGAGTGCAGGTCACACACTCACAGTAATGTCTCTATGAAAAGGAAACTGCTCGAGCCACTCTTTATTCCTGCTGGACACAGAGAACCTTTCCCAAGCACCTTCTCAAAGCAAATACCCGAGGCTGCTGTGGAATATCAACATCTTGCCAAAGCACCAGGGGAACCAGGAGGTTCCAGCTCCTGAGAGCTGTTTATTATAGGCTTGATGGAGTCACTGGAGAGTTGGGAGCTCAGCAAGAGTTCAGGCAAGGGCAAAACAATCTAGGTAGGATTGATGTCCACATGCTGAGAGTGGGAACGGCAGTGCTGCCATCTTCCTCAGTGCTAAGGAAAGATTAGGAGTGGGAAATCTCTATTGGAGCATAACAGCAAAATTGACAACAGCAAGAAACCACAGGTCTAATCCAAATGTTGGAATGAATCCAAGAAAAATCTGCAAAGGAAACTTACAGTAACTCTCAGAACACTCATCAATATGTCTTAAGTGTCTGATCAAAAGCATTACAGTCCTTACTGTTTCTCATTTGGAGAAAAAATTGAGAGACCTTGCAAGCAGGAAAAATTGAAAACTTTCCCTCATAAGTTAAGACTGAGGGATTCAGGAAACTTATTTTCTAGCAGGGGTTTTAGGCAGGAAGACGATAATGTATCTGTTTTCTATTAATAACCAGTGTTTCATTGGTTTACCTGCTGCCTGTATGGGGCATGCTGAGTGGACAGCTCTTCAAAGAGAGTGTTTAGCTCTGACTCATAAGGTGAGACAGATTCTTGCATTTTCAGGTCTCCTGTGTACAACATCCAGGTTGCTGATGAATAAAAAAATCCCTTTCCAATATATATGGGACTAATTCTCAGCTGACAAGGATTTATATTACATAAATAAAATCCATCAAAACTGGGTTGGCAAACTCCCTGGCAGTTTCAAATGAAAGCCAAGAATTAATTGGACACAGAGACAAACAATTTTTCCATTCTGAAGATGAATTCCTGCAAGTCAAGGTTGAGTTACATTTAACATTGCCTAGAGGATTTTCATTTCTGGGAGTGTTTGCCTGGGACTTATAATAAAGACTAGGGAGAATATCCTAGGGTTCTATTTTACTGAGATTTTTACACAATGTCCATCACCATGGCAGCTGGTTGATATATGTGAGCCACGGGGCTCTTCCGATTCAGATGGCTCATTATTCATAATAATGACTCCCAGATTACATGTACGAAGAAGGAAATCTTGCCCCCTTCTTACAGCAAAACATCTTTTCCAGAGTTTGGCCCAGCCAGAGAAAAACAGTTAAATCACATCCTTGTTTTACTATCTGGCAGTTTTGTGGAGAAATCTACCTAAACACCACTAGTGACTTGTCAGGCCTTTTTAAAGGAACAGGACTGGTGCTTTATTTAGAGGATAAGTTCACCTCAACAGACCTCTAGTTTAAAATTTTGTCCTTCCAGGTAATTAAGAGCAAAGTGGCACTGAGATAGCCATTTATTTATTCCAAAAACATGTAAACAAATCCAGGCTATTTGAGATCAACGAGAGAGTGCATTCCACAGCCAAGGAACCCTCAGAGAACAACTCTGCAAGCAGCAGGTTCTCCTTTAAACTCTAGCTGAATTTTGCACACCCTCTTTGCCTTTGAAGACAGACCCAGCACAAGAAGGCATTCAGCAGGCACACAAGGGAGGAGAGGATGAGCTAAGGCATGCTCTGCATTGCTAAGTGATGATATCTCCAGAAATTCAGCATGGAAACACAGAAGTGGGGCTTTACCAACCTTTTGAAGAAACAGGAGGCCACAGGAGATGACTTTGGGCTTCGTCTGCTCTCATAGAAGCCTTGAGAAGAGGAGCTTAAGGAGAAGCAGGGCAGCTGCAAGGGATGGGCCTTACGTGAATCACTGAGGCCCACTGAAGTGGACTGCGGCCTCCAGAAGATCTCAAGAGATCTGCAATATGGCTGAATTTACAGAATGCTTTTCTCACTTCCAACGTTTTTTACTGGCTTAGAAAACCCCAAAAATCCAAAGTCTGTGTAATTTCTTATATGCAGCAAGGAGAAAATGAAAAGGGAGTCCTGAAGAGCTCCCTCTTCATTAAGCTTCCCGCCAGCACAGCAAGACAGCGATGTGTGCTGTCCCTCTGCCCCGCTCCACCTGCAACCTGCATTTGAAAATCTGCTACACAAGGGGCACGGAATGCACATGAATGAAAAATGAGAAATAAAGCAGAAACAGACAAGTAACATCTGATCTTAACTCGTGAAATTACGGGAATCATCCACATGAAAAAAAATCCCCTTCATTATTTCACAGGAGTGAAACTACTGGAAAATCCACAGAGCGTGCCAAAACCTAAAATCTCCAGGGTCAAGGCTATCATGAGGGTAACACTTTTAGTAAAATATATAAATACACAATTACTCAGTGCTGTGTATTCCTGGAATTGTCCTTGATAATATTACATTACTTTTTATGTTGTGTTCAATTTTCAAAGCCGTGCATCTTTTCTCCAGTGCCACTGACTCCCTTTGCCTCCAGAATCGCAGACATCATGTCCAAATCACTCTAATTGCTGCCACTTACTGCCCTAACAGGCCATTACTGTTATACCATGCACTAACTCAGCACTTGTACAACTGGTGTGCTGGAACCATTGCTCTTTTCCCAAAATTCAGTGTTCTGGTTTTGCTCACCTGTCTCTTGCAACCACCTGTTCTCTTTCCAAAAAGTGCTGCCTTTCAATAAATGAAAACCAGTAATTTTATTCTTATCTCCCTGCATTTACTATAAGCCTGAAAGTACTGACCTGATATAGAAGCTTCAATTGCCTCCTGAAGGACACAGAAAATCCTCAAATTGACTGGAAATGTGAAAGCATCCAATACTCTTTAGAACAAAGCAGCATCTTGTGTCCATGCTGGGCAACAAGCAGGTATTTATAAGCCCATTTTACTCAAAGAAGATGAGGGCAACAGCGATGTTTAATACATTATGTGGGAGGTCAAGACTCAGGTGTGTTACTCCTTTTCTGATACTAAAGTCTATGCTTAACCTCAGATATTGGAGCAAGGAAATAACTTGTTACAAACTGAACACAGATCTTCCCCTATCAAAACACAGGATGACAGGAGATGCAAACCCAGGAAAGAAATTACTAAACGGCTTTATAGAATTCCCCTAAGAAAAAACAGAGCACAGAAAACTAAAATGCACTCAGCTGAACAGAAAATAGAAGGCAAGTTTAAAATAAATGTATCTGTTCACAATACATCCATCAACAGAGCCAGCAGTTTTTATGAGCTGATTAGGAGTCTGCAGGCAAATCTGCTCACGTAGCACAGGTTAACAGGGACTACCAAAAAGAGCTCCAGGTCTGTACCTTTACATCAACTAATAATTCAAACAATCCACCTACTTTATTAAAGTTGACTCATTGGCAGGGCTGCAGCTTCTGCTAATGAGGATAGAAGGCAAAACAGAGAAAATTATCTGGAGAGAAATGAAAATCATGGGCGAGGGGGAAGGAGGGGGAAAGCAAAGCAAAATGCTGGTTAAGTGTACAAGGCAAAAATCTACCATGAAGTGAAATGAAACTCCTGTCTGGCAGAAAAGCAATTTAGCTTTATGAACAGCTGCCTCACAGAAAGTCAGGCATACGAGCAATTAAAATTAAACAAGTTGATTTTAATATGCCTTAGTAACTGTGATTGATCTCACAGAGCCGCTGTTGACTGTACACCAAGAAACAATTTAAGATCCAGGTTAAAGCAAAGTTTATAATCCTCCTTTAATGGATTTTAGTACCTTAGGCAGTACAGTGTTCCAAAAATTATTAAAATGTGCCCTGTCTCTGTGTAATCAATAAGCTTCCCACTGTAAGATTGGTGGAGTTCCAGGCACTCCTCAGCATGCCTGGCCATGCTGTGTCTGTTGAATTCCAAATAAGCCATCTATCATTATTTCTATACACAGGACTCATTAAACACCTCATCCTTCTGCTTATTAGCACTCAAGTCTGCCAGACAACCAAAACAAAAGGTCACCTTTTATCAAATACAGAATTTGCCCAAAACATACACCAAAATCCTGGCAGACTTATGGAAAAATCCAGTAGCAGGGATAAAAGAATGATGGAAACATTCAAGATGCGAACTGCAAAGTACCTACAAATGGAAATTGGGAGAACTCACTCTGGTTTACCAGGTGAAGTCTAAAATGTCAGGTCACACACCTTATTAGATGGGAGAAGGAAACCACACCTCTCTGACCATCCAAACTCTTACACTCCTGAAAGCTCATTTGTTATTTTAAAGATCTGCTTTTCATTGCGTCAAAAATCGAGAGTGATTCAGAATCAGATTCAGATTTGGAGCTTTTTATAGGGAAATGGCAACAAGTGAACACTTAATTATTAAATAGCCTATTACATGGATGAAGAGCAAATGAAAGCACACTACTGACATCAGATTAAAGACAAACATGAATTTTGAAGAAATTTGAAGAAGTGTTGTCACTGAACTTCTATACAATGAAAATTCACATGAAGCAAGATGAAAGATTCTCCTCTATATCACTTATTTTGTTCTACCACTACATGTCCCCTGTCTTTTTGGTTTTGATGGAGAAATCAAAACAAACCCCTCATGTGTGACAAGGAAAAAAACCTTTTCTTGGAGAAAAGCTTGCTTTGCTTTCCCATCAATCTGAACGTCCCTTCCATATCTTTTATGTCTCAAAATAAACAGCACCTGTGTCTCCTTCCTATTTTGTCTGCTTTGAAAATGGTGTGATTTTTCATTACATAAAGCAAAGTTTTTGATATGAAGTATCTTTTAAATCAAGCAATTCAGAAATGAATTACCTCCTTGTGCACCTTTTGGCGTCGCAAACACTCTGATGTTCTTGGGTTTAATCTGATTCTTTGTCCTGCATTTGGCACAGAGCAAGTCATTATTCTAACCAAAATATTGAAAGCCACAACTTTTGTTTTTCATAGCTGCAGACTTTGCTTTACCAGCCTTAGCTCTCTGTTCTTTTATCAGAGTGTTCATCACATATTATTGTCTGGAGTCATGGGCAAAAAGCTGTGGTTTCCTGCAATAATTTCATAATAATGAAATGGATCCTGCTGAGAAACATCACAAGGATGTGTTTTCAAAACCTTGCATCTCCAGCCTGTGGGAGATCTGGTTTGGTATTTCTCTGTAATTACTGCAATCTATACACAATCAGACGTAAAAAGCAATGATAAGGCAGAAAACACTGAAAAAAAAAATTGAAATATGATAAAGTGGCTGGCCTAGAGAAGCAACTGTTCTCATGCTCTCCCAACTAACAGTAAATGAGATGTCTGAGAGGCAGAAAGAAAAACTAAAGTTCACAGTGAAGTGTAAGATTCTCTAGAAAAATCCAGCTTGAGGCAAGGAATTTACCTTCAATTACCTATTTATTCTTTATTCCCTTACTCAGAGTTTTGGCTGCCACTATCACATAGAGTTTAAGGAAGAACTGAGATTTCAACAACTCTTAAATGATAACCCCCTGTGAACAAAGAGTAATTTCTGACCTCACCCATAATCACAGCCTTGTATGGGCCAGCTCCACCTCAGCTTCATGGAAGGGTAATGGTTGGGTCAGAGGCCACAGAATTGCTACTTCAAGGTTCTTCAAAGGACAGTAAATCTTTAGAGATGGTGATTAATGCTTTCCTGGAAAGCTGTCCTGGATATGTACCTTCCATTAAAGCCATGTGACAAATCCTCTCATCTTCACAATATCCAAAACAGTTACTCTGACATAAGGAAGTTTTTCCAGGAGTACCTGATACATCTCATTTTGCTTTTTTCTCTGTCCTCATCTCTTAAAGTCCATGTACCTCTTCCTCCCTCCTTCTTCTAACTGTATTAATTATACACAAAGAAAAGACACTACAATGTTCTGCTCATGCAAAATCCTTATATTCAAAATGTAAAGGTAATTACATTTGACTACTTCATTTCCTTTAGCATAATCATGGAAATTGAGTCACGGATTTAGGTTTCAATAGTTCTTTACTCCCCATTAGAGCTTTCTCCTGATGAAATATTGCTACAAACATCCTAAAAAATTAACTTGTTAGGGTTTTTTTGGTTGTATTACTGCTCTGGAGGAAGAAGGAATGTTACATGCCATTTAAGTGAACATTGCCCAACCACAGATTAAACATACACGAGTGAAATGAAAACCTCCCAAACTTAAATTGCATAACTTCCCCTATTGTGTTCAGTAGGAGCAGAAGCCTACTGTAAATGAAAAGCATCTATACAGACAAATTGCAGGGTTGCTTCCTTTAATTAAATGTATCTTTTCAAGTAATTAGCCCTGGATGTAGGAAGTATTAATTGGTACTTATGTACCAAAACAACCAGTGATAACAGCTTGTATTTCACCAGCACCTTCCAATTGGAATTGGTTAACTAAGTCGTTAATTAAAATAATTAGTAATGATTCGTATAACCTAAGGGGACATGAATGTATTTTTCTTTATCTTTACATCTACAAGATTTCATGCTAATGTTCTTACCTACATAAAATTTTCATTTGTTTTCAGAAATAAGCAATTCCTATGTGTAAAAAAGACCCAATTTAAATACTGCCACCAACGAAAAAACTTTAAACTGAAAAAAGATGAAAACTTCTGGATTTCTGTCACCCAAATCCACCTTCCTTAGATACTTCTCTAGCACGCAGGCCTTAGTATTTGTAATAGCACTAAAAATATAAACTGGCCACCAGCCACTTGAATAATCAATTAAAATGAGTTTTCCAGTACGATAAATGGTAATGATTTTGGGAGCCATTCCCCTAACAGATAATATAGAATTCTGTGAGGAATTAAAACAAAATTAAATAAAAAATATGCTTCAGCTAATTAAGAACTTCATTATGTTCATTTCACTTGGAAAGTAATGGGTAACAACATTAGGTTCTTATACAAAAGATACGAAGGACAACTGATACATATTCAATTACATTTCAGATTAGAATGGGCTATTTTGTACACCAAGTCCAAATCTACTGAACCATTTAATCAGTTCATTTACAAAGTCATTGAATGTAATAAAAACAGTGGCTTGTAGTGTCATGAAATCATGACAGCCAGCACCAGTAAACTCTAGGTCTATTTCTGGCCTAACAGAAAATGATAGAAATGATTGAAACAATAAAAAAGATAAACAAGAGCACTACAATGTATTTGTCCAGTACTAACCTGACATTTTTAATGTAAATCAGTAACGATCGATTTCTCCACCTAAAGTAGTGAAATCTCAATTTTTTTCAACTTGTTCCAGGGCAGGGGCAGAGGTGTAGCCCCATGGCAGAGAACAGTTGCTGAAGCCCAGGCCCTGGCAGCAGGCACCACAAAGCCCATGTTTTACCAGCGTTACCAGGCTGCTCAGTGGCACTGGGATTTCAGAGAAATGCTCTTCTCTGTCCATTCCTTTTCCTGAGGCCAGCCAAGATGCCACGAAAGCAAAGCTGAAACCCCCACAGCTTAGTGGCTTTTCAGCACTTCAAATAAATGAGATAATTTGAGTCTTTTATGAATGAGCAGAGTCCAAGGAAAGTTTTGTGGATCCTAATTTGCATAATTAACAGTGTAAAAACCCCTCAGCCATTTGCCCTCTGAGCCTTGACAATCCAGTGAGTTGGCAGGAAATTGGAGGCCTTGCTGGAGGGGAGGGTCAGATTTTTCTGGGAAGGTTTCTGAGTAGGCTGGGGCTCAGGGTCACAACCTGAGCTAGAACCTCAGGCTCAGGAGTGGAAACAATTTTGAAGCAACTGGTGCTTGCACAGTTGCTGGAAGGCAAAGAATGATGGTGCTGGGAAAGTGATCTGGATTTCTGCTGACAGAGGGAATTCCTGGTAAACCAACTGATTAGTACTTCCAGTAAGTTCTGGATGAATTCTTTCATGATGATGGGCAGCGAAAGATTCTCCACCAGCAAACAAGGGCTGGCATCTGAGCTAACCTGCAAGAGCAGGAAGCAGGCAAAGCTTCCAGCCCAACCACCACTGCATGTCAGTCCTCAGAGCAGCAGGGCACCCTGCACTGTGACACTGGGCTTCAGCAAACACTGAAGAAGTCTGCAACATGATGAAGAAAAAACTCTTGAAACTTGGACCGTTCGATCATCAGATCAAACTCTAACTCAATGCCTGGAAGCTCATTCCAGCAGCCAACACTTTAAACCTAAAGCCTTTATAAATTAAACTTTTCACACATATGGCTAAGGCTATTGGACTGCAGGAGCATCATTTCTCTGATTATGTGCTGTAGAGTCTACGAAAATGTATTTTGTGGTGTGAATGGTAGTGGCATTTTTATCAAGGAAAGAAAGCCAAATTGGGATGAAGCGAGGTTTTGTCAGGAAAAGATAATGCCTACTTCACACATTCACAAGATGAATGTAAATGAATGCACTTAGAAGTCTGGCTATGCACAGCCTCAAATCACGGGTATGGGCACACATGTGCCCAGAGCACAGAGGACAACATCCTTTTGTAGACATAAAGGCTATTTTTTAGGGCTGAAAGATAAAAGCATTATCAAATCTTTCTTACACAGAATAACTGTCACTAACATAATGGTTACAACAGCTAGAAAGAATATTAGTGAATCGAAAGAGACGGCACTGCCCCTTCGGATACTTTCATTACAGGAAGAAATACAGCCTGCAGTGCTTTGCTGCAATCCCTGAATTCTTTCTCCACCAAGCATGTATTGATTTTTTGCAAGTCTGATTATCAGTAGGTGAGAAAACCCCACGCAGTGGATGATTTACCCTCTCAAGGATGCATAAGTCATCCAATAGAATGATATTGATTATTCTGTATCATCACCTGCAGTTCCTAGATTTACGACAGGGGTATCAGATAATTACAGTATTATTTTAAAGAAATGCATTAAACAAATATTTGTGTTACTAACCTGCATGCCCACCCTTGAAGTGTCATGCATTCTAAGTTAGCTGCCCACAGCAGCTGACCTTTCAATTTCCTTTCTCAGTCCCTAAATAGAAAGCAGACCATACACCTTGCATGCTGTCCAGTTATTAACTCAGAAATGCATTGTTAATGCCACTAAATGAGTTATTTTACGTAATAAGTCCCAGGGTTACAACTAAACTGCCTCTAGAAAACTGAGGCCGAGCAGCAGCAGACTGGCTGAGCATTCAAGCAGCAAGAGGCACAGGTCTGGTGTAACACTCTGCAGCAGCAGGAGCTACCTACACATTTCTTTAGGTGAAGGAAACTTTCATTTTGAACAAAAGAAATCCCCAGCTGGATGGCAAAGCTAGACACGTTCTGCAGTTTGCCTATATGTACTGAGAGAATCATTGCGTCACAGTTATAGCACAACATCCAGTTGCCCTGGAATTTTATGGAATTTCAAGTTTACATGAGGTCAAATTCTCCTCATTTCCCCTGGGTTGTTTTGAATACTTCGTGCCTTTTGTTGTTGTGTTTGCTTAGTTGTTGCTTCTTTTGCTTTTTGAATTCAGTGCTGATTAATGCAATAACAATAACTGATTCAGGTAATGGTTTTAAACAATCATTAGGAAAGACTCCAGAGATTCCAGTTCTCAGTTTCAATTTCCAACATCTAAGAAGCTTTATTTAGAGAATGAAATGAGCTTTAATCAAACAGATAGAAGCTCCGTGAATTTCAAATTTTATCGTACAGCATTATGTAGCAGGAACAAAATTACTTTCTGTTGACTGTTTCATTAGCTCTCATTATGCGGTTCTATCATACATAACTGGAAAAATCTTATTTAATCCTTACTAAATACGACAAAGACCTCGAGTGAACCATTTTAAGTTTAGATCTTCTTATCAGAAGTCTTCATGTTAAAGGCATAGAGAGCTTTGATTCTAAAGAAACTGTCTGTGCAAGAATACTTACATAATAAATGAGATTATTTCTACCCCAGAACTCAACATCACCAGAAATCTTTCAGGAAACTAAATTTTCAGATGTCTAATAAAATATAAAAGCAGCTGTGTCTTGAAAGTGGTTCTGACCTAACATTACAGAACTAAACCAGACTGCTATTAAGTGGCACATTCACTTCGACACCAGTTCCACCTCTCTGACAGAGCACCGAGCTGGTTTTAGACTGTGAGTAATGCTGGAATTTGGTTTTTCCAGCTGCAGCCAGCCAAAGTGGCTCAGCAGAGCGCAACAGCCCCGGGAGCCAGCACAAGGAAGGGAGCGGGCCTGCAGACTGGGAACAGAAATGCTCCTTTCAGTGGCAGGGAACAATGCCATTGGCTCAGCCACAGCACATCATTTTACCCAAGGATAAAACATCCCAAGTCAGCTTTGTCTGAACTCGCTGCAGTCACACGCATTTACACTGGCTGGGGACTTAGCTTCAGAAATTCATACTTCTAAGAACATAAAACTCAAGGGCATATACTATGACAGGAAGAGGTCTCTCTTATTCCTCAAAGAAGTCACGGGCCTTTGCTCAACAACAGCTTTTGTCAACAGCTACACGTCCTATTCAATAACCAAACCATTCTGAAAGGCTGGTGGAAAAGCTTCCCCCAAAAAAGTACCTCCATTCCCCTCCCTCCTCCGCTATTCTGCCTCCCTCTCTTTTGCTTCTTAACCCTATGCTATACCATCCCATCCTGCTACTTGTATCCAACCTCCTCCCCCTTGCACCAGCTTGGGAGCTTGTCAGATTCCTCACTGACTTGTTTCAATTTCCTAAATCTGCAGGAAAAAAACTCCTATGAAAATTATTTACACACACATTGTTTTATCTTCCTACCAGGTCAGTGAGCTGAACAGGCTCCCAGAGGCGTGTGCTAAAAGGCAAAACTCGTGCAATGAAGTGCCCAGAGCATGAGGACAGTAACTGAGGGTTGAGTGTGCGTGTGGAGACAGCAAATGCATTGCTGGGAATGCTCCCTTTGGCAAAGTGAGGCATAAAGGGGCTCAGAAGCATAGTCAATCTGTACTTTGAGGCCAGCAGACTCTGAGAATGCTGTCTGGACCAGTCTACAGCAGAGCCAGACATTAATCATTTGGCCTTGGCTGCTAAGTTTTTTTTTTTAAAGTGTAAAAAGGCATCTCTGCCTAAGAATTCCATGTGCCACACCACATCTTCACCATGTAACCAAAAGCCAAGGACACGTATGTCGATCCTGAATGAGGAAAAGAAAACAATGACTTGCACTTTCAGCACAAGGCTTTCTTCCAATAAAAGGCACCGAACACCATTCACTGGACTTAAGGCCAGTGTCATGACTCCAGTAAACATCAGGAAGGAGATAAAAATCAAAGCATGTCTTTCATTGGTTTCAATATAGCGTGCTCCAAAATGACTCCTCAAGGACGCGTAGAAGCAGCAGATAATGTAGTGTTAAAAAAGAGAAAGCAGAGAGGACCCTCTACCTCCCATTTCCCAAGCAGCTTCAAGCGGGCAGGCTCTCTGCAGGGCTTTTTACAATGTTCAATGGCTGTAAGAGCAGTCTGACTTTTATTCTGCTCTCCTGCATGGCTGCCTGAGCTGCACCTTTATCTCCCTGCATTTCCAGCACCTCCGACACGGACAAGCTGATTGAATGGCTCCCTGCCGCTCTGACCTGCTATCCTGCCTTGGAATGAGCAACTGGCTATGATGTGACAAGATGGTATTGAAGAAGACACTTCTAGCCCTAAAGCTGCCAGGGTCTATCCTCATTGCAGTCCAGATCTAAACCCTCTGATGCACTCACAGTCATGGGCTCTGACACTGTTAATGGGAGAAATCCCACCAACATCCCTGGCGTTCCACCTCACATCCTGAGCCAGGGTGCAGACAGACTGTACTCCAGAATCGCCTGAAGAACCTCATCCATTTTACACAACTGAAAAGTGAAAATTCCAGGTTCTTTTCCAGATTACTTTTCCTGTTTCTTGGTTTTGGCTTGTTCAGTTTCTGTTTTTACAGTTATCTGCTGCACCCCATTTTATTGGTCACAGCCTTTTAAAATTCTCTGTCTACCATCTATCTGCAAATCAATGAAAGGGAAGCTGGAATGAGTAAGTATTCAACCCCTTGTGTCTAGGTTTGTTGGGAATTTTTATCATTGTGCATAAAATACCTGGACAGATTGTCTAATCAATGAAGAGGTATAATTCTCTTTTCTATTTGCAGTTAGATATGCACAAGTGTTATTCATACACAGCAATCCTCCAGCACAAGATTCCAATCTGCTGAATGTACATGTTGCAAATCAGGTCAGGGACCTCTGGGAGAGCTGGTCACACCTCCCACAAGCTCTGACCAAACCCCTGTGCTAACAAAATCTGTCACTTGGAGTAGCACAGGCAGCACAGCACAAAACCTTTGAGATTGCTCCCTGCTGTGCCCCAAAGGCTGCAAAAACAAAAAGATATGTAGAGAAATTCAATACCACTGAAGAAACTTCTCTTTTTACACTAACGCCTAAATAATGTGACTGGGACAAAGAAATTAAGTTTTAACATTAATAACAGACTCTTTATTTCCAGTTTTCTATGCTCTACCAATGTACTGGGTTTACGTGGCTATCAAGATATTCATCCTCAGGGACAGAAGCCAGATTTCTCATCCTACCCCTTATTATGGTAAGGTATTTTCTATGGGAATTTAGTGCCCTAACGCGCTTTTATAGATTTCTCCAGCATCCTGTCCTGGAGCTTATTGTTGAAAGCAGTGTCTGCAAAAAGCCTTGCTGAATTGCTGAGGCTATGCTGCTGGGATAAACAGCACACTGATCAGTTGGTTATTCCATCTGGTCTAAGAAAGAGAGTCAAGTGCATTTGGAAGAAAACAACACTTTTAAAAATCATGTTACTTAGTCCTTTTTGACCCCACTGTGGGGGTGGAACAACTTGCTATCAAGGCTTAATGAAAAGCCACAGAATTTGACCACAAATGACTAACACAAAGTCCAGAAGCTGCTGCCACTGAAAAAACACCTGTTGTGTATATGAACTTTGGTAGATTAAAATTAAGATTTTGATGTAAAAACGCAGTTGCAAATCTTCTGACTGCTTTTGTAACTGACGCACACAGAAAAGCCCACATCTCTATTTCAGTGCTAGCAAATGTTACATGAGATTCCTCTAGCTGACATATTACAATAAGGGACTGTAATTCCTTAAATTCCTATGGAAAAGGTTACTGATGTTAATGCAAGAGGTCAGGAGCCTAATCTAATAAAGAAATACACACCTGTGGTATTAAGGACAGAATTCACCCTGCATAAGGGGAGTTGTCTGTAAAGTGTCTACATGAGCTCTGTTCAGTTAGTGAAGAGGCAGACATTGGCATGATTCTGCTTCACAGACTGAGACTTCTCTATAGGATGCCATTAACTACCGCCTAAAAATGCTTCTTCTGCTTCATTTACTATAAAAGGAATGTAGATGACAAGCTCAGATATAGATATAATGCAGGCCTACACTTGGGCAGCTGAATCCTGTCTTAATGTTGTAAAAAGTTTTGTAAAGAGAGTGTATAATCAAGGTTTTTTGCTTTAACATTTATATCACTTTGAGATTTCATGGTTTGCTTTGATATAAAATCAGAATTGGCTGTTGAAGGGAAAGCTTTCATATATTCCAAATAAAGAATTTTAATTATAAAAAAATTGTTAGCATGGGTTTGGATTAAAAACAGGTTGAAGGCCATAATTGAAGACTGTGGCTGAATACCAGGCATGGCACAAGAAGGGACACGGAATTTTGAACAGCCCACATACCTGGTTGTGATTAATTTTGTCACTAGGCAGCTGGAAATAAGCAGCAAGACTATTTCAACCAATCTGCTCATAATATTAAATTTCAATGAAATTGAAAATCTAATGTGGATTAAAGAAAACATTATTAGGGAAACAAAAGAAAATAGGCAAGAGTTACCCCAGGAAAATAAGATTCAGACTGGAATACATGCAAGCTAATAGCCGGAGAATGAAAATCCAAAGTAAGGGTAATTCAAGAGATGCGAAAACTGGCAATCAGTAATTTTTAAATAAACCTAGGGGTGATAGTGGAAAGATAATTAGGCCTCTATTCACCATGTGGCATATAAGTCTGAAAGGTTAATGCAATTTTGTGTTGCAGAGACATACACGTTATATAAACCACAAAGAACTAATAGTCTCCTCTCCACAGCCTGACTACACCTGACACATTGCCTTGGGTTCTAAGGAAGTTGTTACTATGATTTAGAAGAGCAAATTACGACACTTAATCTCAATGTTTTTTAACAACTAGGTTCAGATGACATTTCTCGAGCAGTTTTATGAGGATTTTGTCAACTTTAATAAGCTGCACACTAGATAAAACAGAATGACTACACGATCCATAATGACTAACCATGTTTTCCATCTGATTTTTGTCTATTTTGAAAGTTTTCCAGGCCTAATTCAAACTTTGCCAAGTAACAGATCCATAAGGCAAAAATTCTAGACTCTGCCATCATCTCCCCTTCTGAAGACACTGGTTAAGTACTGGTCACGTGCATCTGGGAAACTGGTGACTGCCCAGGAGGCTCTGATGTTACAAATTTCAGTGTTTTTTTAAAAGTATGCTGACATTCAGTTTATTAACATAACTAGTTAAGCAGAGCCCACTGGGTTATTATTTCCTCATTGCTCTACCTCTGCTAGCAATCCAACCACTGTAGTCAGTACTTCAAGCCCTGGCTCCTATCACTGGGAATCTTGGAAATTATTGTTATCCTTTGGGAATTAAATAGTAAAATTTGAAAGTATCTTTCAAAATAATTTGAAGTGAAACTTGCCAAGTTTCTAAGCTCAGGGTGCTTGTTTGTCAGAACTTGAATCCCTGCAGCTAGGCTGGCTGTAAATTTTGACACGTCATTGATTTTCTCTCTACAGAAAGGAAGCTTCAGTTTGGATCTGCAGCCTCTACCCACACACATTTGAAAAGTAGATGATTGTAATTTCCTAGCTTAAGAAGGGTTCTATAAATACAGCACAACATTCAGTCTTACTGAAGATGATGTGTCTGGAAGAACTATGTGCAGAAGTGTTCTGCTACTCTGAGTGAGTCTTGCTGAGAAAATGGCACCAAAACTCGTATTTTCTGTAGCTTGCCCATGTGTCATCAGAAAGCCATTTCAGCAAAGGATTGTTCCATGAAAAATGAAGGTGCCACACAATCAAGCTCAAAAGAAATTGTGAAATCAGCAGATGATTTGTGAGATAAGCCAATGTCGACGTAAAGTGAAACAAGGATATTTTTATCCCTGCTACTTCCATCGAAGCAGGGTGTTATTACACTGCACTAGGAGCGAGAGGTGAAGCAGGAAATGCTCTCAGCTACACAACCCCAGCAGCTCTGTACTCACCACAACACTGCTCACTGTGTGGCCAGCACAAACATCCTCCTGTACCATCACCTCTCACAGACATATCTTCGTGTCCCACAGAGCAGCACAGCTCCAGTGAACATTACCCACCTAAAACCTCAACTGCCTTTTAAAAGGTTAACTGCTATCAGTGACACTAAAAAATACACTGCTGATGAGAAAGAAAACCTAAACCCACTTCCTTACCCAGGATGTATCAGCTCTAATGAACACGTTGTTCTTAACATTGCATTTATTTGAGGAAACTGAGTTGGCTAATTGCACAAAATGTAAGGGATGATATTTAGCGAAGAAGACCATAAGTAAAGCAAGTCCGTTTAATTGAATTTACTTTCCTTCCTTCATATTTTGAGGAGAAGAATCAGTAGGGTTTTGGGTTTTTTTCTTACTTTTCTGCCTTTAAAAAACTCCAGTAGAAGCTAAGAAGAGGTTTCCTTCACTATTCAGAAGATGCATTTTGTCAGCTAACTCCAGATCATGGATATTTCAAGGTATTTTCTCAATAGAATTCAACAGTCAGTGCTCCTGTTCATCCCCATCATTGTGAAAGACTCTTCTATTTCAAAATTGCTAAAATCTTTCAATTTAATGTCTTTGTGCCATGAAGTGATTCAGATGAAAATGTGAAAATTCAGAAGTGATGAAACATGACTGCATAAAGCAGCCTATCCTGGTACTGCTGTAGATGAATACTAGCCAAGACGTGCTTCTCTAGGCTTTTCCACTGTGCTATCCTGGCTGGCAAGTTTTCCTGAGAAGGAAAACAATAACGTAAAAAGGGCAAAAACCCCAAAGTATTTCCATCCCGATTACCTGACATTGCAGATTACAGCACACCAGTCAGACAGTTTGTATAAGCATGGTTGAAAAAAAGAAAACTGTTTTAGAGACCACTACAGCTTTCTCTTGGTCTCAAGCACGCTGGTTCATTTTATCCAGTTAAATAAATAAACACCCTTGATCAAGAGCCCTTTTGTTGCTGCTTGCCGAAAGCAGGTGGGACAAGGCAGAAGGGCCCATTTCCATATGCAGGATATGCCGGGGTGGCTGCACAAGCCCGTGAGCGTGGCACAGCCCCGGAATGCCGATCAGCCGGGCAGAGGCAGCGCCAGGCTCATCAGCATGCAGGTGCCAGCCGGGCGTGCCCAGCTCCCCGCAGCCCGAGCCGGGCACGGCCGCGCCTGCCAGCCCCGCTGCCAGCTCAGCTGCAACGGGCCCCACTGCTCCAGGCCGGGCAATCACAGCCCCTAACCCCTGGCAAATCGCTGCACAGAAATCTTGTCAAGCCAATTATCGACTGAGATCTCTTCGGATTGTTTTTGGCAATGATTTACGAAACGAGTTTGGTGTTCGTCTCCAGCAGGATGTTTCCAAGCAGAATTTTGAGTCTAACTGAAAACAGATGCTTCATAGGAGTGTTTCAGGAGAAAGCTCTCTTTGTTTTTTATTTTATGGAAGAAATTTGCTGTTTGTTGAGTGGAATGGAGACTGTTTCTTACAAGATATGTGGGAAATTAAAACATCCAGATTTGCCAATTCAAAAAGTGGCTTTCTGCTTAGCTTATCCTTTCCCTGACATTGGGAGCAGTTCTTGCAGGAGATTTGGGCTGCTGTCACAGCCTCCCTTTCTGACCTGGTCCTATTCATCACTTGCAAGTTAACACAAAATCCCACGAGCAGTGATCAACAACACACACAAACCATTTTTATTCCACTCTCTGAACCCTTCACCAAGTCCCATCGTAGCCAGGACAGTGGTTGGCAAGGCTTTCACTGTGTGTGGCAATAACCTGGCCCAACACTCAGCTAAACAAGTTATGTTTTCCTTAAAATCATTTTTCCAGTACTACCATGGCTCTAACTGGTGACTTCCATCATCCTCACATTACCAGGATGCTCTTCACCTCTGCCTTTCAGTATTTCTACACCTTTTATTCACATACACATACTCACAATACACACAACACAGTGCAAGTGGAGGCAAGGTTGTTCCTTTTGCTCTCTGAGATGAGAGGGAAACCTCAGCTCAAAAGAAAAACATGTGACAGCCTAAGTAATAAATCCTTTCTATTTATGATATTGTGCTAGCATTGAAAAGAATGCTGATGCATGCCCAAGCCACACTTTGAAATTGTCTGGGAAGGTGTTAGACCTACACTAGGCTGAGAGTCTTTTTGTTAATTTAACAGCTGTGGTGAATCAGACGCAGATATAGGAACATATGAATCATCAGAAAAGTCCAGCACACCAAACACATTCAGGAAAACAACAGTAACCCATCAGTCCACTTCAATCTCTTCTCTTCACAGCTGGACACAGACCTAAACATGGTCCTGGTTCCATGGTCTTAGTATGCAAAAGTAAACTGCAAATGACTGAAACTAAAGGCTAGGGCACCCCCCTCCCCCCAAGTCTCATTTCACCTCTTCTCAGTCTCATTTCTCAATGGCACCCTGACAAACAAAGCTCTCTTGCATGAGACAGACTTCAGTTTGTAGATTCTTTCCACCCAAGCATCAGCATTTCTTATGTACTTCTAATAGCTTTCTCCTGCCTCATCTCTCAGAGGAAAAACTGAGATCTCCTTCATACTTATATTTTTTACTCCATTGCTTCTCTGCCTGAACACACCCCATCCTCCAATGTATCAGGTGAGATGCATACCAAGCCTGAGATGCACAAGAATCTTGGGACTGGTGCTGTATTTTTCACCCCATCATAGCCGTCAAAGCAAACACACGCAAACTTACAATTCCTAGGCAGTCTTCTGGCTAAGAGGGCTTGTCCTGAAACAAGACATTATGGCCTGGATATACAAAAGCTTATTCACTAAGGGAACTGAGGAGAATCTTCTCTGTGTACAGCAGGAAACCAGTCAGTGGAACTGACTGACAAACGCAGCAAGAGGGGTTCAATCTGTGAGTGATTTTAAGAAATGAGTGACATAAAAAGGATAAAGTAATTACATGAAAGAGGAGAGTGCAAACAACAGAATGGCAAACGGGCACACAGAGCACGGAAAGGCTCTGCTGTATTTGAGCTCCCAAGATGTTCCACATAATCATTTACTATTAGCTCTAATTGACTTCAGTGCAACAAAAGCACAAGACATTTCTGGACAAGCAAAATACACAGGCACTGCTGGGTACCAGCACAAAAGAAGTGTAACTACTTCAGGCAAGTCACGGCTTGGCAGCTGATGAAAAGAAAGGAGGAAAGAGTTATTCTTTGCATATTTTTCTTAAGCCTCTATAGTATACAAATACCTCACACAAACAATGCCACCTACCTTACGTGACCACCCTAGGGATAAGGTAATTAAGTTACCTTGTAGAGACTGGTGCTTAATTAAAGGTCAAAGTAAATTGTACTTGGAAACCTCAGCAACGTGTTCATGTTCATTCCTGTGCCAGAAAGCTGCTATTCAATGTGGCTCCCATTGTGGGCTTTACCACTTTTCACAATCCTCACCTGCTGCTGACCATTTAATCATCACATTTCTCAGCTGAATTTGACATTAATTGACACACCTCCTTCCACCACCATATTTTAATAACACAACTCAAACACCAAATTTTTATTGTTCGCCTAGCAATGTAATAGAAAAGGAGACTAGGAAAAGATTTCTTCACTTGCTTCTTGCAAAATGAAGCAGGTCCATGTTTGCTCATACATCACTCACTGTACTATATGGACACTCACTAGCAGTTATTCTCATACTAAATTATACTGGGTTTGCTGACATGCAAGTATGATTTAGCTTTTGTGTTACATGTGGCTAAATATTGTACATTCTTTGTACTAGAGCCTAAAGAAATATATGTCACTACAAAAGCCAAAGCCTGATGAAAAAGTAACCCTCAAATAAGTCTTGTACCAGCATGAACTCTGTTTGTGAATATGAGTGGTAGGTACTGATGTTAAAAGTAGTGAAATCAATAAAGAAGTTTATCAGTAACAGACAAGAGTGATAATTACCTATCCCTGAAGTTTATAAACACATTAATTTTCGGCATTTCTGCAACTTAAAGCTCAGGCATATCTCTTGGAAACATAGCATTTTAACATTTAAAAACAAATCTACATTTATCCTTTTCTTTCTCCACTTCAACATTTCAACTCCCAACACTTTGAACAGGATATTAATGCAGACAAAGGCTAGGACTGTACGTCAATAATTCCAAGCACATGAACAGATTTGGTCTTTTAAAGAAAAAAGGAGAACTTGGACAAAGGCATTTTAAAGATGAATCATAAATACTTATTGACAGCTAAGAATACCTCAGTGCTACAGTTGAAAAGGTGCACAAATGCACTTCCTGTGAATTTGTACCGAAATCTCTGAGGATAAAATCTCTATCACAGAGCTGAGATTCAATTGTGAGCAGTAGGACAAGTAACTAAATGACAGAATTTGATCACTAAGAACTCCCTGCAAGACAAAACTGTTTGTAGTATTTGGTTTTGGCTGCTGTGTGTTCTGTCAGTCACTGACCACAGCATTGCTGCTCCACCTATGTGTGGCATGTCTTGCCCAGGTGCAAGAGGAATAAATATGGAACCTTGCCAATGTGAGGATGAACTTCGTGCAGCTGGAGAGGGACAAACAAAGGCTTGGATGCAGTCTCTCCTATTGCAACAGTCCAGGGAAGCGCAGCTGGGCTGCAAACACCACATCCTCTGTCCCTTCCTGCTGTTGAATAGGACCTGCTGTTGCACAGAGTAACATCCAGGCTCTCTGAATGACAAACGGGATACAAGGCAGACCAAAGCAGTCTGGAAACGCCAGTATTACATTGGTTTTGTATTACTTATGGCTTGAATTCTCTGAGGTTTGAAAATGCCTGATGTCATGGCCTCGCTGTGCCTCGGCAGACACAAAGCACAGGGCGTCCCAAGGCAAACAACACTCAGATCTCAGTGCCACAGTCAGACAGAATGCAATCCTCAACAGCAGAAATCAATACTGTTCGACTGCACCAACACCCAGCTTAATGAATATTTATCGTTCCCAACTGACACTTCTAATTTTAGCCTGTTTTACTTTTTTAAACAAAGAAGAAACCTGCTTGTTCAGGAGTCTTTGGTAATTTAGATACAGCACTTTTTAAACATAGAAAAGCTGTGCACCTGTAGCCACACACTGTGTTTGTATGTGTGTGTCCATCAAAACAGAGAAAATCATAAGGAATTATTTCACTTGCAGTCAGTTATGGGAATCACTTACTGTGGGTAGATCAGTAACTGAACTCTAACAGTTCAAGATATGGCATTCTGTGATGCCATATTAGAAAAGAAAATACTCATGTCTTTAAAAATGCATTTGAAAATTATTTTGACCTGTTTCAAGTGTTTTCAAGTTTTTCAAGAGCTCATTTAGGGACACATACAGGGAAGAGTTGGCAGATCATTTATTTCACCAGTCTCTCTACAGAAAATATAGATTAACTATTAACAAGGCACAGAAAAAATAATAAAAAATAATACACAAAATGGTCTGGTGGCTTGGGGAGCTAGCCCAGCAAGCTGAGCTGCAGCTCCTTTTACTGCACTGCCCCATAGCACACATCTCAATGTACCATTTCAAACCACTCCAGCACAGCTTAAATGATTTTTTAAATCTGTGTCAATACAAGGCCTTTCTGGAAAGCAACTCAGTTATCCACATTGGTGAACAGCTCTGGAGAAGACACTGAGGGAGACAGGAGAAGCAGAGCACACAGGCCTTCAAAAGATCAGGCCAAGGCCCTTCTGCTCCAGCACTTACTGTAATTAACAGAACCCTTTGCACTGATTGCAATGAGCTTTGGTGTCACACACAATTAGCATCACTCCAGACGTTTTCACTCCCTTTCGCTGCAGCGTGAGCATGACTCTGTCCAAACATCCTAGACACTGGCTCCACCTAGACAGAGCCTCACCAGGAATTACACATATGGAACTAAGCATCATCTTCACATTGCTTTCCAATATTCCACACTCCCTGAGAAAAATTTTTTACTTTTGAGACACATCACAACCAATAATCCTCAACTTGACCCAGACACACTTGTTTTTTGAGATGATACTTCCTAATGCCCAATGCAGTAGTACAGTAAGGAACCACTACAATACATCTGATCATGTAGGAAATGACATGAGGAAATGCCATAGCCCAAACCAGCTTTTCCACTGTCCATCTCATGCTTTCATAACAACAGCTACGAAGCAGCTGAGAGTTTAGTGTAGTCTGCAACATCTGGAAGGTTAACATAACTGTAGCTATTTTCTGTTCAGGCAGTGTTTCTGATTTGCCCCAAGACAGAGTTATTTAAATGGCATCTTCCCATCTTGCAGAGATTCTCAGTGGCTGATGAGTGCATTAGAATGCAAGACAGACTCTAACTGTGATTATATAACCCTGTCCTACACTTGGGACAAAGATAATGATGAGAACAGAAAATGTATCTGCTCTATTCTCCTGACTGCCAGTTTTTTTTCCTAATGGTCAGTTATACAAGTGTCCCACGGGAATCTTTCATAGTAATTTTGCTACAATGAACATAGTCAGCTCAAAAGATTTTTTTTCCCCTACCCCAAGGAATCATAAAAATGAGAGATGATAGAGTTGCTAGGTCACCTTACCCTTTATTCTACTGTATTCTACACTTAAGACTATGTTCCGTACAGTTGTATTTATTACTGGTCTGTCACTGAAAGAATTTCTCTGATTTAGACCACTAAAATCCCATGGGAGGGAAGTGGACAAAAAATTGTTTACTTCAGATAATGATCTAGTTTATTCTCCTTGATAAAACAAAACATTCACATAAATACATTCACATCAACTATTTCAGTCAGAAAAGACTATGGTTTATAAATTGGTTGTTTGGAGCTGTTCCCATTCTGCTGATTTTTAGATCTGTTTTCTGGGGTTTTTGGGTTTTCTTTTAAGCAAGGTCAAGGATAAATGTGAAATCAAGAAATTACAGCAGAATTTTGCTTTTAAAAATGCTCCTTTGCCTTTCAGTAACAGAAGTCAGCAACTCCTCTTCTTGAGTTTCTTTTTCAGCCAAACACTAAAATCATAAATACATAAAATGATTTCCAAATTGCCCTTGTGCCAAAACTGAGAAACACAACTTCAGAGGTCAATTTTGAAAAACTCAAAAAATTACAACTCACCTTTCATTCATAATTTATTTACTTGAACTGGTATGGGTTTATTTTGAATAACAGTAAGGCTTGCTAACATTTAAACAACATTTTTAAAGCAGAAAGTACTCAATACAGACCACAGGAGAATGTTTCCAAACTGCTGGTTGCATATGAAGATGTTAGGATGGCTATTTATGCCATCAACTCAGTGACAACAGAACAGTATTAAAAAACGCAAAATATGCCACTTGAGATAAATGCACCAGGGGCCTGCTTAGCAGGAGTTCTACACTAATGAAATTGCTAAAACTAGTTTGAATTAGGCTATTATCTTTTTTCCATCAGCAAAGCTTTGGAAATCTCAAATGAAATCAAATGCTGCAATGGTTAATTCACTTACAGGAGAAACTCCAAGCTAAAGATTACCAAAGCTGTCTGTATTTTTAAGCATCTCAGGCCTAACGTGGTCCATGGATTTGCTGATGGCTCTAGAAAAAACAGGTGCCAATTGAGCGCTGAGTCGGAACAAAAAGATACAGTGAGAAAAGAGCAATAAAGCTAAGATGAAACACAAACCCATATGGGCATCAGCTGCTCCAGACACAAGAGAATGAACCAGTACACCACAAAAACTTGCTTACCTCCTCTAGTGCTGTGAAGTTTAATAACTCAGCTTTGCAAATAGTTCTAAGATGGGGGATGAAAACTGCAAGAAACCTACAAACCAAACTAAAGGAGAAGGGAAGCGAGTTATTAAACTGCACAAAAGCTGAGGTTGCAAAATCACTGCTTTTTAGACAGTAATTGCCATTAGAGATATAAAAGCTACTTTACTGAAGAACCTGAAAATCTGTTTGGCTTATTATAACTGAAACTCCATACTGAGTGGCACGTTTTAGCTCTGAGATCTGCAAATTACAGAAAACAAAAGCAGTTCAGGTATTTGGGAATTGTAATTTACTTCTAACTGCACTAGCTCTGAGCAGCCCCCGTCAGAATACAGGCCCCAAGATTCATGCATTTCCCCTCCCATTTAAAATAAATTCTCTAAATTTCCTTCCAAAACAACTGTTACATATTCTGTGCAATATCCCTGCACTTGATATTCAGCACAAGCAACTTTACTTTGCTTCCAAATGTCTGTGGTCTGCAGATGTCGGATTGTGATTTTTCACTTTACACTATGTATGTGCTATTAGCTCTTGTCAGGGGTTGGGCTCGATGTGTTGGCAGAAAGCTGGAATTTCTGGTACATTCAGACAATTCTCCTGGTGAATAAAATGGTATTGGCAGCTATTGATCCAAGATCTGAAGAGATCTCAGAAAACAGGAACTTGTCAAGATCACAACTTAAGTGCCACCTAAGTATCTTTGTAAAACATTTTAAAACAACTTCTAATTTGAATGTTACTCTGCCACAAGAGTTATTTATGCGTCCACAGGACTTTTTCAAAATTAAATAATGAACAGGGATTTGGCTTTGTGGGGGAATTAAAGCTAGGAGAGTCTCATAATAACGTTCAAAAGTACAAAATATCTGATGAAGGAAAAGAGTTAGTGAAGATTTATATCAACTCAAGCTGTCTTGTCCCAAAACCTGAGATCTTCTACCTCTTTTGACACTGGCTGGTAACTAGATCAAAAGAAAACTTAAGTAAGAAAAATTCAAGATACTTCAAGGGAAGTGTGTTGCACAAACCTCACAGAAGAGGTTGAAAGAAGCTCCTTTGCAGCACAGCTCGATGAGAGCTCAATAAGCAGAATGCCCAATTTGTAACAACATCTGCACACCCAATTTTGTTGACACTGAAGAAGTCAGCGTACTGCCCTAGCCTCCAAGACAGTTCACAACTATGGATTTTCTTCTCAGTCCCCACAAATAAATATAATTGCTGGTTCCAATCCCTGACATTACCATTCTGGTAAAGTTACAGTAACCTGGAGCTCTGAGCTAATTGACATGGTTTTTGTAATTGCAGTATAGGTTAAAATATCCACAGTTGTACGTAAGTGGATGACAATGCTATAATTGCTCAATAACTTGCAATCCAACTTAGGTTAGGTTTTTCCAGGCTATTTTCTGCCACTTCTGGCTGTTTTATCCTTATCATTAGGACGCATCAATAGTTGTCCAACATCCGCATGTCCACGAGCCTCCAACCAGGCTATAAAGACCCAATCAGAGAGCACAAGGGGTTCTCAAGCACAAGAGTCACTTAGTTTCTGAAATACTCCTGGTGCTGCCTCATTAGCATCCCTACCTGCTACCTCCTTGTAGATAAATGAGGGAGCAGTGTCTGATTTTTAACATGAATGGACAAAGAAATTAAGCACTGAGTATTTCTGAGTGTTCTGGACAAAGTCAAGCTAATGTGAGGGACCAAACTTTTACTAACTTCAAGAGCAGAAGATTTATTCCTCTGTATCTGCCTGCACTATGCTATCAGTTACCCATCATCATACTTTTAAGTATTCTTGTCCCTCAGATGATGAACACATGGCCAAAACACACATGTACTTAAGTATAAAGTACATTAATTGTTCTTTTAACTGAATTTCCTTCCTTCTCAGTCATTCAGTAACTCTAAATAATTTTTAAATTTATCATACACCTCTGCAGAAACATTAATATACTTTTATCTTTGTCGTGTTCAGCTCATCCTGTAGAACCTTATCTAACTCAATTTAATTCCACTACTTGGGACACTGATGGGTAGGAGTAACACCATCCCTAAATTGTCTCCCCTCTGCTTTAAGCAGACAAACCTTTTTGAACAAGGATCATTTGAACTTTCTTGTTGCATAAATAATTTTTAATTTCTAAGAATGTGTAAATCAAGCCACTGTGATATTTTTCTATACGTAAGACTACACATGTAAGCATTAGAAATTAGATTTAACAACCGTTCAGGCTCATTTAAGATCACAGTATCCCAGTGAACATAGCAATGAGAAAACAGTGAGGATTCAATAAAGAATATAGGAATTTCCTCAGTAAATGTGATGGTGTCCGGCAATGTTTCTTGAATAGAATAGTTCCAGGAAGTAGAACAGGAGAGCATCAGAAAAACCTCCAGGGAAGGAGAAAGCAAAGGAAACAGGTACACACAGAAAGTGCAGCTTTAGAGATAATGCCGTTGATAATCCCAGTTTTATGAGCATCATTCTTTGTGATGTTAAATTCTCTACTCTAAACTCATGAGGGGTCTTTGTAGAGGGCAATGACAGCATTTCTGTCCCAGTGCTCCAGGGCTCGGCATGCAGCGTGTGGGAAACCTTCACGCCAACTGCCCTTCCCCACATCTGGTGCTTTGGCAGAGGAATCCTTTTCCTGACACACCTCAAAGCCCTTTCAAGCACAGATCAGAAGTGCAATCGTATTTTCTAAAACTCTATCTATCCATCTCACCTCTTCATACCCAATTAAAATCCCATAAAACTGTTGCATACTCAGGTAAAAATTACACTCGAGCTCTGCCCCGCAGAGGTCATCAGCATTTCCAAAGGCCACACATATAGAGGAGATACAAGATTTTTCATTTCAGAAGCTGTCCTGAAACATCCAACTCACAATTATATTAGGTCATAAAAGCAAAGCTCACTTAAACAGAGGCAAAATAGAACATGCTTAGAAGGGAAGGAGCTGTAGAGAGCTTTACAACACAAAAAGCTGAGGCTAGCTGACTGCCTTCATGTCATGTCATCATATGTTATCTTTTACACACATTAATTCTGCTAACTGGTGCCAAGGGATTTTCACAGCCATTTCAGCACCTCCAAGGTGACACCTAAGGGGAATTACATTTCACATCAGTAACTAAGTGTAAAGGCACAAGAAAACACGTGTGGATATGTGCTAAAACTCACTATCACAGGATCCCTTAAAGTCCTTTAAATCTGGTCCTTGCTCTTCATCCCCTTAGTATATTTTTTTTTTTTAAACTAAGGTTCTCTACTACATAGAAAGGAAAAAGGAAAAAACTCACCAGCATGGAAATAAAGTAGGAAATTATGCATGAAGGACTACGTTGTTCTTGCAAAGATTCTGCTGTGGCTGTGTGGTGTGTAGCTTTTTGAAATGTGGGTTAAAACGTGCTTCTCCGAGACAAGTACTTTCGGATTTCCCATTGACAAATGATGCCAGTTCTATGAATCTGAACAGACCTTTTCCAGTTTCTTGGCTGTTTTTATTTCTTTTCTGTTTTTTCTACCTTCCACTTCCCATATTGCTGCAGTGGTGACCTACTTGCAGTACAGAGAGAAGGGAGGTGGCCCTTGGACACCAGGTGCCGATGAGACCAACGGGAGGGCTTGTGGAGACAACAACGGGCTCCCACCAACACCCTGGAGAAACTTCACCTCATTTAAATCTGACTTAACACTAGGCAGTTATAAATATTTATTAGAAATTATATATATGCCCTAATAGCATTTCTACATACTTTGCATCATATTAAAACACCACGATTTATTTTAATAATTGAGTTATAACAAATTGCAGCTATTGAGCTGCAAGATGTTTATAAGCATTATCATTTATAGTTGTTTTTTCTGGCAAGCCTTTTTTTTTTACGTTTCATTATCAATTGCTTAACATTTTGCAGGCTTTGAACAGCTTGGGCAACAGTCCATAAAAACTGGTTTAGGAAGTTTAAAAAATAAAAGGCTCAGCTTTTTCCAAAAAACAGAACCAGAGAAAATACCTAAGTTCAACAATTAAAAATAAGCAAACAAACTTAGAAGTGCTTAGTTAATGAGCTTTCCAGCCTTCATACGTTACGATTACTGATTACTGCCAGATTACTGGCAAAGATTCAGGAATTATGGATGCTTATTGACATCCAACAAATATCTGCCAAATTTTCACTGAATTGCAGTGTCTTAAGCTGCCATTTGCAAATATTCAGTGAAAAATAATTAAAGACTGGCAAGTAAATTCTCAGAGGAGCCTGTAATGATACCAGCGCTCAGAATGACTTGTGAAGATAAACCCGCTAACATTTGTGAAACACTCCGATGCTGCGATAATGAACTGCACAGAAAGCCCCTGAGAGCAGGAATAAATCTGTAATCAAGTGTGATATGAGGACACTGTGTAGTAAATAGAACTGTGCACCTCACACTGAACATTAAAAAAAGACTGAATTTCCCCATGGTCACTGGCAGGTACCTGTGGGCTGCCTAAAAGGAGTACCATGGAAAAAAGAAGTGTATATATTGATACAGGAGCCAGAAATAAGGGTTTGGTAAATCTTATACACAGAAGTGCCAGATTAAATTCAGAGACTGAAAATTGTGACTCTGTACTTCAGCTTTTGAGGGTTTGCCTTTGCCAACTCAATCCCTGAGTGTTATTAAACCACAGGGGTTTTTCTCTCTGAGGGAGCAGTGTCCTTACAGCACCCAATGGGACCAGAAGAGCAGCCTGCCAATACAGTGTGCCAACTGGTTGAATACGGTCAATTTTTTTTCATACAGGTAGCACACAGAAATGAATGTAAGTCCAGTCTAACAGCCATCCTCTGAAAGCAGTCACAATTTCTCAAAATGTCATCCTCAAGGAAAGCCTGGGGCCACTACTGCACTTACAGCTGCGTGTTTGTACCAATTTATGGACTGTACATTCTGCTCCCTGCTAGATCCCTGACCTACTGTACACTACAAATTTATGTTCCCTGGCAGCCAAAAGGGAATGATTAAACCAGGTGAAGTGATTACATTCATATATTCATGTACAAAAATAATAGCTTAAATATTTTTATCTTGGATGCTTCCCAATGTTTTTATTCATACCTGTATCTGTGTTGGCTTATTTCATTTTTATTTTGTGCTGAGACACAGGTCCAGCCAAATAGAAGACATTCAATTGTAAAAGCTTTTTTATTTTTGTCCAAATTGAACTCTTTCAGAAGTACATGTAGATAGGAGTCAATGCTTCTCCAAACTTATGTCTGCTTTCTTTATATAAACATCCGTTGGTTTGATTACAAACCTCTCAAGTAGTTTTTTTTCAGCTATCAACCAGACATGCAAACATGAGAGAATAAAATCCATTTGCCTTTGAGGAAGATCATCACAGCGTATACAAAAAACCACACCTCTGGAGCTCCACCATGCCCACCTCAGGATGTTCTTCAACTGGAAAAATAGTGTAAGATTCAGCTACTTCCTGAGAAACCTGAGGATAGAGTCAAAGCATTCATTCTCTGAACAGGAAAAGAGAAAGCTGTCTCTCAGCATCTTCAATATAGTGATGGTGCTGAAGGGTAAAATGTTTATTTTAACCTTAAGCCCATTAATTTTAGAGAACTATGAAAAACGAAACCAGTATTTTATGTAGCTGCCTTTGTAATCTGTTATAATTCTGTGCATCCTCTTACTGGGGGAGTGAAAGAAAGAAGGGCTTTTAAAACTTTTCATTAAAAGAAACTTCTGTGATGGAAATAATTTACTAAGTGTGCTATTCCATAGAAGAGGAGTCAGTTAATGGAAGAAACAAATTGTTTGGTTTACTGTCTGGAACAACAGAATAAACAAAACTAACACAGATCAGCTGGGACTCGCATGTGCTTTCAGATTTCATTGCACTGGAGAGAATATTCCTCTGAAGGTATTTGCCATGTTTCCCTGATGAGTTAGGGTAAACAGACCAGGACTGGCCTAAATGAAAACAGTGCTGAAGAAATGACAGAGCAGCTCCTGAGCTAGCAAAGCATCTAGCAGATGTTCACTGCTCTCAGGGAGCTAAAGGCTGGCCTTGACAATTTGTGTTCCTGTGCATTTTCTCAGCTGCTGGTAACTTTCTCTTGTCTCCTGGCCTTTGGTTGTGGGATCTCAGAACTGGAGCAGATCTCCGGGGCCAGTGTGAGACAGGTACTACCCAGAGCTCACCAGCAGAGGTGACAGAGTCACTTCATCTCCTTCAAACCCTTTAACACCATTCGTGCTGCAGTACCTCAGCTGCTCTCTGGCTCCTTCCCTCACAGCATCATCTCTGCTGTGACAGTAACCCGCTTTCCCATCCTTCCTTTTTTTCACGAATTCTCAGCTGTCATTCATCCCCCTCTACATTTCCCATCCCTCTGTTCATTGCTTTTGTATGGTAAAAATAAAAGTGAATGTATTTGAAAAGCAAAAATGCCACTCTCGCAACCCTGATTGACTCAATGATGTCACCTAACTTCTCTCAGCTACAAATTCACCTCAACCCAGCCACACCAAATTTACACTTTACTTAACACAGTTGGTTCCCAGGTCTTTATGGAGACTACCTCTGTGGCCACAACGCAATAAAATAAGGATGACACTGGTTCTTGTCATTGTTTTCTCTGAATATTCCCTCTATTTTGCCCACAATAAGCAGAAGGGAAGTATTGAAGATGACAGTACTGCCACAGTTCTTTTAGCAGATGGTATTTAATTTGCTGCAGTCAGAAACCTCCAAGATAGTAATAGCTCTCTGTTGAGAAGGAATTCCATAGAACGGCAACCAGGCAAGTTTTTGCACATTATGCCATGTTTCAGAAATGTATTTAATTATAGGCCCACAAAGCCTGTGACTAAGATTCTATTTGACCTCTCCCAGCTCTCTCGGAGACACATTTCTATTTCTGAATTGTGAAGGATGCGTATTAAAAGTCAAGATGTTAGCAAGAAAAGCCAAGTGGGAATTACTGATTAATTTAACAGGATCTACCTACTGAACTCCTTACTCTGATTAGCACGCAGTGTCAGCTAAAGAAGCCCAAATATCACTTACCTTGGAAACAACAAACAGTTTTAGAGCAACTTTGTAATTTACAATTGTTATTAAACTGATGAAATACTGCTGTTCACAACAATATACAGTCAAATGAGAGAACTTAGCCTAAGTGGCTTGAACTATTTCATTAGCAGTACTCAGTACTAGGAGCTCAGCCCAATTCTGTTGCTCTCTAGAAAATGTCTTCCAAGGCCCCTTACGCTCTGGGATAATTTTGCTCAGCCTTCCAACAGCATGTTTAGACAGTCTCAGTTTCCTGCACATTTGACCTCTGTACTGTGGAAAGCGTTGAGGAAAGAGATATATAGCTCTTTACCAGGATGACTCCGAGCTCCTGTGTGCCTCCAGAGAAGGAGCCATTCCCTGGGAAAGCAGGTGTGAAGCAATGGCGCTGTGACACTGCCATGGACACAGACCTTTGATGCTGCGGCTGCGACAGCGGATTTGTGCTGTGACACGATAATGATCTTTCCTGCAAATTCAGCTCATGCCTTAATACAGGGACAAATTGCTACTGCTCCTGGGAATTTAACTGCCTTAAGAGTCTGCCTAACTCAGCCAAAGTATAATCTCCAGTTAAAGGACTTCTTAAAGCACAAAACATTGGCTTAACTCTTCCCTCTTTGACTTTAGGTACAGGCTTCCATAACTACAGCGTGTCAGATCAGTACCAAAAGCTTTTAAAAATTCCACAGCAAGTTTACCATCTTCTCTGCCTTCTTTTCCATTGCACTGGCCTTTTAAGAAAGAGAAAATAAACCAGAGAAAAAGCAAGCTGCTGATTTACTTCCCAGTCCAGAGTCCCTCACTCAGTCACCCTGCCAATACCCATTTACTAGTGCCAGCACTAGTGTGTGAAACAAGCTGCTCCTTCTGCTGCATTCAGGATTTCTGCCACAGCTTCTATGCCCTCTGTGCCCTCAAAAGGACTTTGAAAAAAGACCAATCTGCTATTAAACGCTTGGTTCAAAAAAGCCCTTGAATAAACACAAAAGCCACAGTCCCTCACCATTTTTCTGTTCCCAGCCTTTCCACGTTACATGTGGAGAAGAGGGACTATATTGCTGTGCAAGGTAATCCCTGGGAAGGTGGCATCGATAATGACCATATAATTTCTGTTCACAAAACCTGAAAGCGTTGCTAGGTCAGTAGTAACACTGTTATCCAGTATGGGAGAAGATGGAAGATGGTCAAGTAAAAGATAAAATAAAATGAAGCATTGCCCTTCCTCAAGTGTAAAAACTGGCCTTCTAAGAATCAATGGAGAGAGCTGCCTTATAAATCTCCTCCTTCAGTTGTCTACTCGGTGCATAAGTTGAGGATGTCAGCAGCACTGATGAAGGAGATTAAATGGGTTTAGAGTGACTTTGTGGAACAAATGTAATAGATTCCAAAGATTGCTGCTTTGGGCCCTGCGCGCTGGAGTCGCTGCATACCAAACAGCACACTGGGAACAACTGCTGTGATCTGCACTTTGTACTTGCCCAAGTTTGCCTCCCAAAAGGCCAGGACAGTCTCCTGCTCTCCACAAGCGCAGAATTCACAATTGGCTGTATTACCATTTATTTTCTTTCCATGTATTTCTACTTTCTGTATATAAACAGAAATGAAAAAAGTTCTCAGTTCAAATATGCTGTCCCCCTCCCATCCCTTTCCCACACCCCCATCACAAAACATGCACCACATTTTCCCCGTGCTAAATGAGGACTGTAATTGAGAGATACTTTTTTGCTAAAAAAAGTATTTACTGGATCCATGCATCAACAGCAATATTACCAGGATTAAATTTCTTTGTTTGATTCAGCACCTAAGTCACTGATAGAACTCACATTTGCTTTGCTGATGCAGCATCAAACAGAAGATCAAAGCAAGCCTTCAGCTTTTAAAACACCAAGCTTGGAAGAGTGTTGAGAGAAGCCCCACTTGAGCCTGTCCAGATGCAACACAAAGGGGTTGCCAGGCAGTGCCAGCAGGCCCACAACTGCCCAGGTACAGATCCACTGCCAGCAGCTGGCTGAACCCAAACTGAAGCACCCATAGCCCGGGACCCACGCACCAGCTCAGTCTGCCAGGTGTGCTCCTGCAAGGGTAACACATTTGATGCGCTGGAGTTTGGGGCCGAAATACAACAGGAGCAAACCCAGCTCAGCTCAGGTACCAACCCCCTGTCCAGTGCACGATGCAGGATGTGGGAAATGGGATCTCCACACCACAACCAGCAGGAGGGCCTTTGGGCAGTTCTCAGCCTCTGGTTCTCTGGAGAACCCTTTGCTGCTGGTAGATTCTGGGCTGTTGTTTCTCTGGCTGTCTGGCCACCAGAGAACTGAGGATCTGAAATAAAGGGGAACAAAAACCTCCACCCTAACAGGCAGAACCACCTACTGGTAGGGGAGATGTCCTAGAATTATATTATTTTTCCCTAAACTGTGAAGGCTATGTAAAGATTTCACACAAAATACGTATGTTGTGGTTTCTACATAAATGAACTACAAGATTAGCACTGGTTTATGAACAGTAAACGTAACAAATGGAGGGGCTCATCCATTAAACTCCTAACTGCTCCTAAGAATTCAGTGTGAGCACCAGAGCTCTGAAGTAGGGAGCCAAAGTTGTTTTTTATGTATTTACTTACAGTAGATTCACAGAAAGTTACCAGCCCTAAACCCCCCTCAAAAAGTCCCAAACCAGTGCCCTCCTCCCCCACAAAAAACCAAACCCCCTAAATAAACAAACAAAACCTCAAAAATATCTTATCTTCACCACTTGGAACTGTTAGCTCTGTGTTACCCCTTGCCTGAAGTGAGAAGACGACTACTTCTAAAGACAGTGATTTCAGAAATGGATATACCTATCCACCCACATCCCCCCAACACACAGTCCCAAACTCACACTCTTGCCAGGAAACGTGAGTGAGTGGGAAACCCAGGACGCAGGCTACACTTGGCATTCTTCCTCTTCTACCTTACACAATCAAGCTTGAAAAAATCCAAGGAGCTCTAGCACCAGAGGGCTGTGCCAGACCCTACTTCCTTGCCCTCCATGAAGAACAAAGCCTCAGCTCCTGGCCTGTGCCATGCCAATACCTCCCTCCATGAAGTTACAGACACGAGGACAGATGGCCAACTCAAACGTGCATTTCTGTGCTTCCTTTCAAACCGTTCTGGCATGACCAGATGGCATTCTGTGTCTGCCTGGTATAAATTAGAACTTACAAGTGGCTACAGCACTGCCAAGAGCAATCAATTCCACATCCTTTCAGGCACGCTCTTTTCCAAAGCTGGGATGTCCCTTTCCATGATGATGGATATCTGATTGAAATCAACCAGAGAGGAAAAAATCCCATGGAAAACACCACAATGGAAATAACTCAAGTGAGGGAATGAGAACAGCGATGTAGTCATGTGGAGTGCTGATAAGGCACTGGCAAGGAAAGAACAAGAATAATTTGTTTAAGTGTTTGTCACTGTGAATGTAGATTTCTGACCATGGAGTTTGGATCCTCCTCTATCAGTGGACTCTTCATACCATGCAACTCACCAACAATTTCAGTAATTGTTACTAAAAACTCAGAACTGTTACAGAGTCTGAGAGAAAGCCCTAAATCTAAACCCTATCTTGTGAGAAGGGAGTTGTTCCTCACTGGATTTTCCTCCTGCCTCTTACCTTAAAAGGTGTTTCTATTTTTCCCCGCACTGATGTGAATTCTCCTTAATCACTTGTGATTCTGTATCACATGGTTTTAACCGCAGAGAAAAACAGCAATGAAATATTGAGGTTTTATTTGTCTTGGTTGAGGGATTTAGCATCTGTGAAAGTAACACTAATAATTCTTATTAATTTTTCCCATGTAATTCTGTAATTTTGACAGCTAACTCTTAATAACAGCAATCTTGTTATACTAATCACCAGTCTCTCTGGAAGATCTCATCACTGCTGACAAAATTGTATTGTGTCTTATAAACTTATCCAAAGCCGCCAGGAGTGTTTCTGGGAAGATCAATCTGTTTCTTCCTTGTGAGCAATGGAACCAAAATCACCTCCAGGGAGGGCAGCTACTCACTTCCTGTTTCCTCTGCTGTCCTTCCCACTTGTGACACGCTCCTTCTGAGCCCACCAAGCTTCCTAAGACACACGGCTGTAGGTGTGTGTGCGCACTGAGAATACCACCAGGGCTCCTGGTGCTCCAGAGCCCGTGCTGCACAGTGAATTTGACAAGTGGAGACAGTGCAGCAACAGCAGCTGTAATGAGCTGGGAGCCTTCAGCTTCTTTCTCCTCTGCTTCTTTTTATTAGCTCATCCCTCCTTTTGTTACTGACTTTTCTATATTACTGGCATCATGGATGCTATTGTTTCTCTTCTACTCTGTGCCCAGTTTATTTGATTTTGCTTGTTTTCCTTAGTTACGAATTACTGCCTTAGGGGAAAGAAATGTTTTGAACGTTTGAGCCAGTCTGATCTATTTTGGTGCAGCAGTTGTTCATTTATTAAATCAAGTTCTTTCCTTGCTGTGACTGCTCCTTCCAAGTTCTTGATTTCCACAAAGCTATTGTTTACTACTGTGAATAATACAGAATGTGACCACAGCTGGTAGCAGGACTGGATCAAACAGCTGACAAGCCTTTACTCTGAAGTGCTGCTAAGCTGGAGGCCCAATGCAGTAACACAATGGAAGGCACAGAGCAGGATACGGACTAGAGAATGGGAGCACTTGATAGGAAAAGTCACTACAGGTTATTTTCCATGTACAGAGGTAGGAAAAATCCAAAGCTTAGCAGCTTCCTTAGATCAGTAAACCTCGAACACTTTTTCACATGAGGGCTCTCTAATCCACCCCTGAGGTAGCCTAACTCTGATCTCACTTCCTACCTTAGGGGATGCAAGCAGCACCTTCTCTGCCTCTCTAGAAACCACAGCACCACTGGCCTAGAGCCCAAGGGTTTTCACCTTTGGCTGCTTTTTAGTTAATATTTTTTCATTCTGGATCTAACTTTTCCACTGATTTCATTTCTTGTCAGTTTATTTCTGCTTTCATCAATGAATTAAAACAGACTAATGTGAGTCAAAGCAATATAAAAAGTAAGGTAAACGCTCACGAAGTCATGAGATTTGAAGAGGAATCTCATGAAAATTTATTTCCATCCTTTAAGTCCTAAAAATTTATTCTCTCTCACACAACCAAATGTATCTTCTACCAAAATTAATGTAACAAAATTAAGTGTTCTCTATACAACGAAACCTGTCGATCAACAGTTCAAAGACTTTCTAAGGAACAACAAGGTGCAGGACCTGGCATACATCCATTATCATTTAAAATCAAGAAAACATGAACCAAAAGCCAAAATGAAAATGAAAATAGTTATGAATTAATCTGCTTCTGTCCAAGTTCTGTAAAGTGCAGCAAACCTCAACAGTATGTTTTTTTCAGCAGAAATGCATCAGCAGGCTGCTGATTTTTCTGGGCATCAGATAAATACTAAGGAACAGAAGTTTTAATTATAAATGCAAACAAATTAAAACACTTTGGACACTTAACAAACACGGGGGCATCAGTATTCCCTAATGTGTGCCACATAAGAGATGAAGACAGCCCTCAGGAACTCAGCTTTAGAGGTGCAGCATGAATTTTCCTACTGATGCTGCTAACCGTGCATCCCTGAGATCCATTTCTATCCCTGCAGAAGTCAGCAGAACACAGTTCAGTTTACTTGTTTAGCTTTTTAAGGCACTGATTGTACTCACTGGCCTCCACAGAAATATGTCACACTGAATTTTAGTGCCTTGCCCTTTTCTGTACACATATAGCAACACATTTTACTTTCCCCCCGCTCCTCCTCCCTACCAACATCTGTCCATAAACCTGCAATCCAACAGCGATCAAGACCCTTAGGAACTGAAAGCTCGTGACAAGCAAATGTAGAATGATACTTGTGAATGCTTCAGTGACTCTGAAGAAATGGTCTCTGAACATGTCCAATAATAAAACTGTAACAGGCATAGGTGTAATTGTGTTCCCAATAATTGAATTAGCTTAACTAACATGATCAGCAAACCAGCACCGAGTAACACAACACGGACTGAATGTTTTGCCTCCTGGAAAAAAAGCACAGGGGCTGGGAGGGAAGCAGCACAGCTCACAGGACTCCTCCACCACGTACCATCATGGCAGCTGCTCTTCCACACTGGGTAGAGCTGGGAGGTGTGTGAGGTATGTGTCTGTACACACCACATCTGCTACAGCCTGCAGGTGGCAAACCCTGTACAACCGGGGGAGGGGAGGCAGAAAGGCAGCACGATGCACATTACTGGCTCTAGAAATATATGGCAGAAATGCCACTTCATTTTGCCTCACTTCTTAAAATGGAAAGAGCGAGAGAAAGGACATCTGTCTTGCCCATCTGCAGGATGCCACAGTACACTTAATGAAAAGGTTAGCATGTTATTCTAGAATCAGAAATATCCAAACTCAATGTAATGCTACCAATATTTTGAAGGTGCTCTACAGTAAAGGGAAGAAATCTATTAAGGCTCTTGTTTCTCCCAAAAACTGCAAACACTACCCTTTGCACTGCATTGTATTTGAGCTGCTGAAAGTTCTCTCAGTCCCTAGTCTTGATTTAGGTTTTTCATAAACTGTACTTCAGGTGGGAGTTCAGTGGACGCTCTGTTCAGAGGATAGAGCCTAGTCTGAAATCCAAAACACTGTAATTCCCTACTAGCTGACCTACAGTTAGGAGAAAACAGAACATTGTTTGGGTGTTTCAAACTTCATCTGATTTTAAGTGGCACTTAACATTTTCTACATGAAGAATGGATAAAAGCAAGTGCTGAAGGACTTGTGTGCCTTTTTAGGCTTGATAAGCACTACTTGAATTTTGACTACTTGGCCTGGTTTGGCTGGGATAAAGTTAATTTTCTTCCTAGTAGCTGGTGCAGTGCTGTATTTTGGATTTAGGATGATGATTAGCCAAACTCCATGTGGAGTACACCAACATTGTTTGCCTTTTCTATGCAAAAAGCCCCTAGAGCTCTCACTTCTTTGGATCAGCTGACTGGTTCTTGGTTCACTGTCCTAGTCTTAATTTAGAGTAGCTCTACTGAGTTTTCCAAATACTCCAACTGCCTGCTGCAGTATTTAGACACTACAAATTGTACACTCATTTCTTTCCATGAAGTACTCAATTACATTTATTTTTAAACATTTAATTCTAGTAACTGATGAATGTTATGCAGCAAGTTCTTTCATTTATACAATGTAAAGGGGCAATAGCATTGCTGTAACCAAAATTGCCTACGAGTACAAGCAAGGTAAGGCTTTGGTTTAGCACCTGGGAACTTGTGAGCAGGTTGTTCTGGACACTCCCTCTCAAACGAGCAGGAGCAGCAGAACACCATGAGTATCTTCTGGCTCCACTGAACTCCTTTCTGACTGGTTTTAAGATTAAAATAGGCATCATGCTGGCATTCTCACTTGGAGCCAAAGTTTAATTCCAAGTGAATAAGGACTTTGTAGGGAATTGCTGTTCTGTTTTACAAGGTGATCTTGCTTTGTGTTTTGCTGGGAGACTGAAACGCTTTGCAAGGACTGCTTTATGGGTATTGTCTGGTTTCAGCACTTTTGAAACCAAGGGAAAAAAGCAGCAAAAAACTGATTTCTTTTCCACACAGAGTTTGTGTCTGTATAAGCTGCTTCCCACTATCTGATTTCATGCCTGCTAGAATTCTGGGGTTCTCTCCTTACTAAGCTATGCTATTAAATGAATATATTGATCTATCTTAAGCTGTAACCCAAAGGACAGTTCAGATCCCATTTTGAAATCTGACTGAAGCATTACAAGCATGGATAATAGCTGAGGGTTGTGAAAAGCGAGCCCAGTACAAGAAATACTTCCTCCTCTCTTTTCCCTCCAAAAAGAAGTCATAAATTTTAAGACTCCAAGATGCCAGGGCCTGAACTTAGGTTCAGTGACTTTTAAAATTTCTCTAATACGCTGTGACTTTCAGGAGATTGCTCTCGGAAAAGCCTTTTTATGGCCTGGCTTTCATTTCAGCTCTCTGCATAAAGATTCTATTTAGAAAAGTTTCAAATGTATTTATGTGCAAGAGCAGTTTCTCCTCTCTGAGATTTTTTTTTTTTCCTTTGACTGAGTGGGATTGAAGAAGGGCTATGTTGCTTAGGGCATTCCTTTCCCTTCAGTGCCTCATCCAGACAGACAACGATACGCTGTATTTGTTTTAATACATCTTTGTGTGCTACACAGAGTAGTTTAATAGTGCTGTTTGTGAGGAATGCTTTCGTCTACACATTGCTGCAGGCTAGGAAAACTGTGCTTACAAATTCTAATGGAGAAGGATATAGAGCTATTTTTAGTTTACATATTGCAAGGTTTCGGATAGGCAGTAATACAGGCGTGTTAGAGCTTTAAATACTGGTGATAGAATCACGGAAATGTGTGGCTGGAAGCTCTAAGACAATTATATATATATGCTTCACTATAGTTATATTCAGACATTTTCCCTAATTTTCCTAAATACTTCTTATCATACCCCAAGGGGCACCAAAATCTAACCGTCCCCTTTGCAGGACCCCCCTTTGTTTTTGCCATCATTATGGCATTTGACCTTTTCAAAGGAACTGGTGAATGGAACTCGACTGAGAATGAGAGGTTAATTTAGTCTCAAGACTAGAAAATTCAGCTCTTTGTCTATGAAATTTCAGTGAGCTTCTTAACTCAAAACACATCTCCATCTTCCTGTTTATCTGATCTGCTGCCTTTTTGATCTAAAGAAACTAGATTTGTTTGATGTGATCTGTGCTCAGCAAATCTGTGCTGATGATTCTGCACAACCTTATTCTGTTGTTGAGGCACAGAAACCAAATGTTCCCAAATTTACTGTGGTACGTGTCTGAATTACCTAGTTACTCAAACCTAGACTTGACTCTCCAGGTCCTCATCCTTAATTTTTCATCTCTGCCAGCCTGGTAGGACCTAAACTGCTCCCTCCAAATACTTTTCAGTAAATGCTCTGGGGTTCAGAGGCAGCTTGGACACACTCCTTAATAACAGAAAGAAATTTACATAGCTAAAAGTCAGCCTGAGTTGATGTACCCCAAAATACTTTAAACTTATTTTAAAGTCACCATCATTGTCCTCTACTACTCTTCTTATAATTGTTTTACCCAAGTGATAAAATCCATGGTAACAAACAGAAGAACAGGCCAACTAGAAATGCTTGTGAGAAGAAAAACCACAAATCACACCCAGAGAAGTTTGCTGGATGCAGCTGCCCAACAGCATCAACATGTTCCACGTGACAGAAACTTGACAAACTACAGGCGGAGGAAACTGAATCACGAGTCGAACAAAAGGATGCCAAAAATGGTGACAGCTAGAACTCCAGATTATTTCTAAATGTTTAGAGTCAACATACATTTCCACAGAAGCACAAACTGTAATTATACCATCTATGACAATATATTATTCATATATTTTCGGTTTTCACTTGCTATTTTATTCAGTTTATAAAATATATTCATATATTAAATCAATCAGCACTTAATATAGGCCAAGCTGCATAGATTACTAAATACTTTCTCAGTCTTCAGGGCTATTTTGATACAATCACAAATGTTAGATTTTCATTAGCCTGAAGCTGAAATGCATAATTGAATACAGCATAATTCTAGATAGAATTTATTAAAAATAAAATGAAGGGCTAGGTTTAATGAAAAATGAAAATGGTACCACTCTGCCTAGAATATGTTTTTCCATGCCTCTTAGAGCTATTTTTCCCTATTTCATATTCAGCAAAATGAGAGAAGTTTACAATCTGCGCAGAGATTTTACAGTGTCAGTTGGCTCTTCAAAACAGTTTCACTTTCCTCCACATCTGAAAGGCTCTTTTTTCTTTTAAGAAAAAACCAAACCAGCAAACTCTTGATGTGGCCTTTCCATGAAAGAAAGGTTGAAAGATAGGGCATCATCTAAAATTTAACAGAAACCAGAGCCAACTTGCATTTGGTTACAAGAAGACTGTACTGACTTCAAAGTGGGAGGTACAGCACATGAAGCACTACATAATGAAACAGATGGGGACCTAATATTCGTCCCAAATTCTAGTCTGACTCATGCAGTGATGTAGCAATTTAACATCTACAAACTGGAGCCCAACTGCATTAGGTGCTGCCGGAAACTCTCTCTGGATGGGACTGGCCAAAAGCTGTGCAGACCCTGACTCAGACCCACAATGACATCCCATGGGGATGTCCCAGTCTGCATGCCCCGTGCCCAGCAACCAGGATGGAAAATGAGACCCTGCAATACCAGGTACCATCAAAGCTGCAAGTGAAACCTGGCACATTTCATGTGGGACAGTGAAAGTGCTCAGGTGCTTGACTTTAAGTCCTGATCATTTCTAGAAAAGCTGAGCAAATATTAAGAATTCGGTATAAACAACAGTAACACACACATCACTAAGTGGCCACACAAATGTGCGCCACTGATTGTTGTAAGTTCTATGCTGCTTTTTTCAGGGGAAGTTCCAGTGTGGGGCCCAGTTTCACTAAACACACTTCCATTCATTGCCTAATAATTACAAAACTAATTACCAACTTATTAAAAGGCTGCTTAATAAAGGCTTATAATAATCCAACATATTCTCATGAAAACTTAACAATGTTTTCTTTAGGATAAACATCCTAAATGAATGTCAGAGAACTAAGGATGTCTGAACATAACCTACTACTTTGTTGCAGGTGATTGTATCAAAGACAGGTTTTTCACTTTGAACAGATTTCTGAAAATGTGCCAATGGAAAAATAACTTTGACTTTAAAAACCAACATTCTGGCATTCATTCAATTACTTTGATATCTCAAGACCCAGATCTACAAAAAACCTAAAATGCTGAAAGGAAACTAAAATGGAATAAGGCATCAATATCCCAGCAGGTAAATCTCCAACCATCATCAATCCCCTACAGGTCAATGTTTTTAGCAGTCCCTAAGTTTTCTGGCTTGTGTGACTAAATTTATAATTTCTGTGCCATATCTAGAATTGATTCCATCTTCATGGAGCTCAATAGTCTGATGGACCATCAAAATAGATGCCCACCTGCTTGTCTTCCTCTAAGTCCAATCAAACATGCAGGTACCCTTCAAACCTGCAGAACACACAATCAAACACAAAGCACAACCTTTGAGCACTCCCTTTCCACCGTGCATAAAGCATCTGTAGGAGATGTAGAAAAGCCACGCTGTTCTCTTTAACCCAAAAGCATTGAAATTAGGATGTGTTAACTGATTGCTCCATACACCCAAATGTAAATTGTCTTGGCCTTGTGGAGACACTGTCCACACTTGCAGTGCAAGAACAGTTTTTCTGGTCTCTTTTTAAAAGGAATCCTTAACTGAAGCAGTATGTGAGAAGACAGGTGAACTTGACATGGCAGCACAGTGACTAAGGCAGGTAACCAATGGAGAGGAGATGTGAACTAGAGCTCAGCTTGGCCCTGCTCCTAAGAACTGACAGCACGTTTCATATTCACCAGTTAATGGATGAAATGCACCCAGCTGTGAATTCTGGTCTGACACAAGCTCCTTTTGACACCATAGTTACTAACTTAACCTCTGGAGAAGGAAAGGATTAATGTATGTTCTGCTAACCATATTCCTTTCACGTTAAGGAAAGGCCCCACAGCCACTGAGCCGGCCCTGCTGTGACCCTCCTGCCCAGCACAGGATTACAGCTGCTGGAAGGGCCAAAGGGACCAAAAGTTAAAAGGGTTTGGGGTTTCCAGCCATTGCCATAATCCGGTCTTTTTACAACCTTGTGATGTTTTGGAAAGGCCTCTGTCCACCTGTGAGTTCAGAGGAGGAACAGGCAATGTCAGATATATAATATTCTTCAATGCACTTATATACGTGAAGGAATGGTTATTTTCTACTGACATGAAAGTTCAGTTCTAAGTATCAGCTAATCACAGTTCAGATTTCCTGACAGGATTTTATTGAATAAAGCAATTTATGACTCCCCTTCATCCTAAAAAAAAAACAAAAAAAACCAAAACAAAACCAAAAACAAAAAAACCCCATGGAAATAAAGAAACAATTGCCCTGGGGAATAGTCCCCATCCGAGGTCAATAGCAAGATTAGATTTCCATTTATGTCAATGGGACCATAAATTTCTCCAAATACTCTAGGGCATACCATGCTGAAGTATGCTGCCCCAAGCATACTTAGAAGTAGTATGTGAAACATAAAATACAAAGGTATATTTTTAATATGGAGAGGATATAAATGGAAAGCCCTACAAAATCTGCGGCAGTATTTTCTCAAGGAGCTACTTAATCCAAACAGACAACATTTATGCCGTGTCCAATCCTACAATCCTACTGATAGCAATGACCCCTTCTGAAGGGAAAAGGAAAAATAAGTTGCCAAAGTCTATACTTAAGTATAAAAATATCAATTAGTTATAACTTCATTAGCTTTCCCAGGAATATAAAAATATCAATTAGTTATAACTTCATTAGCTTTTCCGGGAACAAAACGAAGCAAAACCTTTCCTTGTAACTGACATAATGCTGGAAAAACATTCCTCACAGCAAATCAGCAACGTGCAGACATTCTAGATCAAACCCTTTCACAAAGTGCCATCCCATTTGAATCACAAAGCATAAAAGCTGCAAGTCCTCAAACCTGTCCAAACACCTCGAGCAGGTGCCACGCCGTGTCATAATTATTCATCCATTGTGCTTCTCCCAATGCCAAACACTTCACAGCACAGAGTTACTCCATCGCTTAAAATGAAGAACACAGCCTCATGCTGCGAGACAAGTTGACTAAAGCAAGTACAAAACATTGAAAAACAAAATAGCTGTGTAAAATCCTTACAAATGAAAACATGCTCTGCTGAGATGCCTCCTCGTTATTTATCACTGCTGTTGGAATGTCTTAAAATGAGCCATTAAAACCAACCTGGCACTGGAATTGTAATGAATTGCACAGACTAGACTCCAAACACGCCTAAACAATTGCTCATGCAGGAAACTTGTGACCAGTAAAATATTCTCACGATGGAGGTGTTCTGTCTTGGAGTGAGGAACAAGTTTAAAAGAAAAAAACATATACTAGGGAGGTAGGAAAAAAGCAAAATGCTTTCCCAATTATCTCTGTCAAGGCTAGTACTGCAAAAAAGGCTCTTCTTAAATATAGAAAGCATGTGGGAAGTAGAAAAGTGTAAGGTTTTAGTAAGTCTGAAGGTTGCATAATTGAATTTGATAAACTGACATTTTCCTAGGAAGTTTTAAGATTTCAGAACATAAATACATAATAAAAATAAACCTAGTTCAGCAGCTTTTGCACTACAAAATTATATGCCTTCATTTCAGAAAGAAAAAAAATATTCATTTCTCCTGCCTTTCAGAGTACAGTCAGTACTCCCTTTCCTGTTTATATTCTTCCTCAATACTTTCAAAAGTTATGTGAGAAATACAAGGGAATATTAGAACATGGAAAATACCTCTTCGTGTAGTTTATGGTTTAACAGAAATTAAATGTAGTGACTGGCCAATGGGGAGTGGCTTCAAACTGACAGAGAGGTGTGTGTTAGATTATTTTTAGGAAGAAATTGTTCCCTGTGAGGGGGTGAGGCCCTGGCACAGGGTGCCAAGAGAAGCTGTGGCTGCCCCATCCCTGGAAGTCTTAAAGGCCAGGTTGGATGGGGCTCTGAGCAACCTGGGATAGAGGAAGGTGTCCCTGCCCATGGCAGGGGGCTGGAATGAGATGAGCTTTAAGGTCCCTTTCAAACCAAACTGTTCTAGGAAGTAACATGAATTTCATGAATCTGGTGTGATTCTATGAAGTCACACCAGCAATGTGTTTTTCTACCAGCCTCGCCTCTACCCCATCAAGAAGGAATAGTAGAGACAAGTACTACACACCAAGAGAACCAAAGGACACTTTTTGCAGTACCTGGATAGCTTCACAATGATCTCTCCCCTTTCTGACTCTTTACAGCAAGACAGTATCCCATTTCCATAGCAAAAGTACTGAGAACTTCCAGTTTATTCAAATCAGTTTCTATCACTTTAGGTTGACTTTATAAAATATCTTGAATAAAATGATGGATTATGAATTTGTGTCTCTTAGGTATCTGCTGGTAAAAGCACAAACAGACTTAGGTCTATGTTTATCTATTCTTTGTTGTCATTGCTGCCACTTTGAACAATCCTGGATGCCAACTTTTAAGAGCTTGGAGTGTTCATAGCCATTTCTGTCGTCAATGTTTTGGTCCTGAAGTGGCAAAGAAAGTCCTGTAATCTGGGTACACCTAAACTTCAGTCCAGGTCTCTCACCTGGCCTGGCTGAGTTGCCTGCTATGAGTGAACTGACCAGCCCAGAGGCTGGTCAGAGCAAAGTCAGACTCCATTTTTACTTTTCAGGGAGCATTCCAGACAATAATACCAAGTTTCTGTCAAATATCACTTTTCCAGTGAGAGCACAAGCCTGCATAGAGGGAATTATGATGAGTAGCCAGAAACTGAAAAGTATTAATTTGGAAGTAAAAAAACCCATACTTTTCTGTATTACAAATGCAGATGAGCTTTTCAAATCAGCACAGAAGCTTTAAATTCCAAAGCTGAAATTTCAAAAGAGTTTGTTGGGAAATGAGCACTAAACCTCAGAACCTCAATTAGTGTTTAGTCACGCAACTCCCTATGAAGCCAACAGAAATCCTACCCTGAAAGCTGTTTTTATTTCTCACCTCAACAGAAATAGTCTATTCACAATGACACAGATTGAATAATTAGTCAAAGCTACAGAATTTCGAGCTGTTGGCTCTCATGGATGGGTTACATCACACACTTGGTCTGTAGGCTGCCTTAGGCAACATGCAAAACTTTTTCTCCACTCCAAATAACTAAGCACTGCAGTATCTGAAAAAAATCTGGCCTTGTCAGGGGTGTACCTCAGAACTAATTTGCTCATCAAGAGAGATTTGAGGCTGACCTCTCTGTAATTTCAGTTCACAAAATGTGATGTGAGATCATGACTGACTATACTAGCACCAAGTAAAACACAGGTGACTTTTTTCAAAGAAAAAAAGACACCAAGGAAAAAACTGGAACAACAGTACCAATTTGTCAGTAAGTTACAGACAAGGACAATGAAGCCCAGTGTTTGGCCATTTTAGCACTGGGATCTTGAAGACACAGTCCAGGACTTTGAAGCTGCCCAACCCATCACCTGGCACAAGTGTGAACAAAAGCAAGAATTGCAGTCACATGCAGCTCTCTTCCTCACCTAAACAAAGCCACGTCAGATCTCTCACACACAAATATTTTAGTCTGGCTTATTCATTCACTAGCACGTTAAAGCCTACAGGAGCCATCCCATCTGCATTTAGCCACCTGTGCCTACCTAAGCCACTTATGTTTGTCTCCTTAGGTCTGTAGTGGCTAGAGATGGTCATGGGGTAGTTCAAATCCTCCCTGACTGTAAAAAGAGCTAGAACTGATCAGCTTCTACCTCTAGTTAAATGGTCAAGTCAGCAGACATAAATGCTTACAGTTAAGCAAACGGAGGCTGACAATTCTAGGGAATTTTCCAACTTGACAGAGCACCTGAGCTACAGTGACATAAACAAAATCCATTTGAATTTGATAGATTGAGCCCTTTTTTTTTCACTGGTAGAGGTAAGAACAAAGCTGTTCTTTTCTCTCACAAATGCATCTGACCTCTAGAAACCATTAACCATTGTACAAAAACAGCCATATGTGTGACTTCTCTCAGGGCTGTCAGTTTGATTTCTTAGAGAAGCTTATTTTCACCCAAGGAAAGCAGGAAGGATCGAAGCAGCTTTGCAGTCTCTCTCTCTAGCAGTCTCCCTACCTAGCTACCAGCACTCCTTAGTTATGTTCCCTGCTTTATCTCTTGGCAAAATCAAACTTGCACTAATAAGCCACAACAACCATAGCTGCAAACCCTTACAGACTGTTACAGGTCAACTACAGAGATGAGAGCTTTTTGTAGTGCTAATGAAGGGCTTTGGGAGGTTACATTCCTCGAATGCAAACTTCCATTTCTTTCCCAACGTTCCTGAACAAGAAACGAAACAAGAATCAACCCCCCATAATGGGCCTAGAGTCACACTTTACTCTCCCTTAGTACCTGTGCTCAGGATCGAGTAACTGCACTGATACAAATGCAGTTACTTCAGAGTCACAACACAGTAAATATTAGACTCCAGCCTCATGATTTTCATTCTAAATCATGTCAAGGGAGAAAAGAGGGGGGGGGAAAAAGAACCACCTAGCTGTGTATTTTCATGACCTTGACTCAGTTTGTTTAGTACGTTTTAACAGTGAAAATAGACGGTGCACAGCACAATTTCTGACATCAACTGGCACTGCAGTTTGTCCCCAAAACCCATCAGAATTTGAAGTCTTTGCTTATTCTACTCTCCTCCAACAAGAATGGGTTGGCTCAGCAAGGATCTCAACAACTCTGCTCTCTGAAAAGATTGGAGGACTAATTCCTATTACACAGCTGGTGTCAGGAAGGGTAGTTAGGCAAAGCATCTCCTCATGAGTCCACGTTTGTCACACCATACATGCATTGCATTAAAAACATTTTCCTAATGCCTCTCTCATGCCACGTTGGCACTCTCAGAAGACAAGAGGGAACCTGCCAGAGTGACACAACTACTCTTTATCTTTTACTTAGCAAAGTATAAATTGTCTACTCGGCACTTTTGATTTCTCCTATTTGCAGGCTACAGAACATGCATGAAGCACTCTGTGTCTTCCTTTGTATCTCCTCAAAACCTGGTAGCCACAAGCGTAGGATGTCTGCCTGTAGTACTCCCACTTCTCCCATGATTGTGATGGCACAGTGAGAACCAGGGATGGTGCTGAACACACCCAACGTAACTGCACTAAAGCAGGGAGCTACTGCTGCTCTTGTATTCCTGGAGGTGACTGTCCACTTCTTGCATGTTGCCGTACAAAATTAATATTGCTGAAGGTGATTGGAGAGGAAGTTACCTAGTGGCCATATCCAGCTGTAAAAAACACTCAGCAGGAGTTAATTACTTCACTAACCTCAGCACTGGGTACAGCGAGGCAAAGTAAGACAGAAAGGCTTGAACTAAAGCTTAAAAGGAAAAATTTAAAACCAACTGACTTGTGTGGTAGAATAACAAGCAACAAAAATTATCTTTTAGGCAGAAAGTCCCTAGGTTTTAGTTTGGGGTTTTGGGTTTATTTCAGTAGGAGGAAATACACGACAAACCCTGCCCACAATGTCTGCACAGGGAAACAAAGGCTACATCAAAGATGTTATTTTCCATTTAATGTTTTCTTAATTGCTTTCTTCCGAGCAATTTACCCAGACCTCAGTGGTTGGAAAGCCTAGGCAAAGACCTGGACAAGCTGTCTGGAAACAACTCTTAAGAGACGTAGAGTGGTCCTATGACAGTCACAGAACTTTGCCATCAGAGCTGGATTTTCATTTTCAAGGTTGTTTCACACATTAGATGATGCATCATCCACTGAATCAATGTCTCGGAAATCTCTGCAATGTTAGAGACCTAACAACAAATTCCTCTTTAAGAAGCACAATCATCTGATGCTAAAAGACCCCAGAGGTTATGCAGTAAACTATTAAAGTATGGGATATGAGGCAGAAAATACTTATTTTCATTTTATTTTAGGCGAGAATACAGCCATAAATATGAAGTACAAAATTTCAATTGCTTCTTTCTTATGCTACTGGCAAAAAACACAAAGTAAAGAAAAAAAACAAACAAAATTCAGGTCCTATTGTATTTGAACTATACTAAGAGTAAACAGATACACCTTTTACTGGCAGGTTAAAAAAAATAACATCCCATGGTCATACAAACTTAGCACTACAAAACAAAGAGAAGCACTTCCATGAGTGTGTTATGAAGACAATGCAAGTCAGAGGCTCTCCAGTGATTAACTGAACTCCAACAGAGATGTAATCCAGCAAATACATTTACTGGGGAGTTAGTGACCCGAGTAGCTTCCCGTGTGAGCTTTGCATGTTTCTACTCACACTTATCTCTCTATTCCACAGTGGTATATAATAGTACTAAAAGAAAAAAAAAATACCATTTGAAGGACTGCTTCCTGTGGTTACTCAACCTATCCTCAAATCAGTGAGAACCAAGTAACAGCAAAGGTAGATTTGGGTCTCCAATGTTCCTCAAACAAGAACATTATTTAAAAACAACCATGATTGACCTGCAAGTCCTTTGGGACAAGTGGAAAGAGCGAAGTTGCCCAATGCCCAATTTTATGTGCACCTTGATAACTAAAATGTTAAATCCTCTTTGCTATCATCAGCTTTCCCTTCTTTATTGGGATACAACCAGTGCCAGCAATGCCCCACCAACAGAGGTCCTCACATGCCAGCCAGCAGTACTGGAGGCTGATCTTCTGCCTGGATTCTGCCATTTCTCTAACCAAACCCAGCAAGTCACCCCAATGTGATCCTTACCAAGTCCTTTTGGGATGTGAGAACAGACAGCTTCAAATACATTCTTTCTGCAAAGGAACAAGACCACAGGGAAAGAATACCTTTTTGCTGTTCTTGTGTCTTCTAAGCATTTGGTACAGAATCCCTTTCAAAATTATTTGAAAACAACTCAGAAGTTCACGAATAGAACAAAAATGTAAACTACCAAAGCTCTCTTTTTCCTGCTGTCATGATAGCACAAGGCTGATCTCTCCTGGAGCTTACAGGACCAGCTCCCATCCCAGCTTAGTCACCTGCTGATAAGACTACAAAGAACTCTGATCCTTCTTTTTTCTAACTACAGTAATCTGAAGCACTAAAATCCCAAGCATAGGGAAAAACCCTTAGAGGTATTCCAAGGAAGCAATAACTGCAGGAGTTATTGAACTTGCACAGAGATATTGTCTCTTCACCTCTTCTTTGCTTCCCTGCTATTCTATACAGTCCAGGTAGTAAATGCTTCCTGGAATATACAAAGGGTTAAATAAACAAGGGGAGGAAAAAACAGTTGAAAAACCTTCACCATTTCAAAAATCAGGACAGGGAGTTGAAATGAGAAAACCTGTCAGGGCCAAATATCAGTGTTGTTAGTGCAGTTACACCTACTAACATCAGAACTGTTGTTTGTAGTACTTGGACTCTTGGCACAGTTCACATTCATACAGCTTCTCTTTCAGTTGGAAAAAACGGTTCAGATGGCAATGCTTAAAAAGTTTTTGTATTACTATCTCCTTATGTCTTCCCCATACTTTCAACTCCAAGGTATGTGTGAGGGATTTCAGTTAGCTTTATTGTAGCCTTGAGTAAAAATCTGAATTACGGCTCGGTAGCCACGGTTAACGGGCAGCTGCTGCTCGCTGCTGCCACCACATGGGAGCGGGCACAGCCCAAACACTCAGCAAAACACAAGGGAATTTTCTTACTTTTCCAATTTTACAGGTGTTCATCGACTTGTAAAGCTGGGTGTAAAGCCCACATGTAAGCTTCAATTCTAAAAAATTTATTAAAAATACAGGCATATAAAGATAATATGAAGTGTCAATGAATTTTCCACTTCTTTCTTCCCACATCAGCTTTGTGTTTGGCAAGCACAAGGAGAAATTGTTGGAAAAACTAAATACCCACAAAATATCCTGTAGTAGCCCCTGAGAGCGAAGCTCGCTGTTGGTTCTTGCATCTCTGATAACATTAAGGGAACTGTCCCTTTGGGGAGAAGCAGCAGCACGTGCCAAGAAACTGTAACGTGGAAAACGGAAATACAGTGAGGGAACCCATTAAATATTGAAATAAGGAAAAGAGAATATTGCTTATTTAAATAAATATGTTTCTTTGAGAAATCAAAACAAAGCCAGGAATGTTTTCAATGCAAAGCAAAGCTTTTCTGCAAACTCCTTTTCAGTCTTCACTCATTCTAAACATGAACTTTGTGAGGTCCAGCCTAGACCTCCATAGAACAGCAAAATATGTACTTCAAAGAGAAACTGGAAAACGCAAGGATCTAATGCAAATATCCCATGATAAAGTAGATAAACACAAAGAAAAATTTTTACTTTAAACTACCCCCAGTAAAAATTTTAGGAAGCAGCAAAATGTTCTCCCTTCTGAAATCCCAAGTGAAGTCACAAGCTCCAAAAGTAAAAAGAATTACTGATCACTTCACACAGGTGGGGAAACACACAGGGAAGAGAAGAAGAAAGGGAGAAGGACCCAAAGACAAAGTAAGCAGCAAAGGAAGTGACTGAATAACAATCTTTGGTGGTTTTCCTTCAGAAAAGCAGACTGCAAGGTCACAGTAGGCGGAATCTGATTAACAGCCTGAATTGCATTGGCAAGATCACTGATATATTTGAGCAGAGTCAAGGACAAGGTCTGAGAAAGATCTGAATTAAGTAAAACAAGATCTTAAAAATGACCTGGACACAAGCAGACAGCCCTAGAAGACAAGCAGAACACAAGTGTGGTCCTTCACACCAGGGAGTCCATTTGCTGCTACACTCCAGGTCACCTGCAGCTATGGACAGACACAAATTATTGCCTTGTTAAGAATTAATATTTAAGTGTTAGTTCTAAGTGCACAGAATGGGCACTGCTGCTCAGCAGATGCCACAGCTGCTATAAACTCTACAGTACCATAGTTGGTGCCGTATCTGAGGCTCCCTGACATTTTCTGTAGGCAGGACTGTGAGTAATGCTCAGTTCCTGCACATTATTGACTCGAGCCAACTGCATGGTCTCACATTTCGGGGCTGCCAGTGCAGTTTGCTGAGGTGCACAGTCCCATTGCACCATGGATATCACCTCTAAGTACAAACAAGAACTGCTTTCTTCCAGAACAGAAAGAGCAGTAGCAGCAATTCCAGCATTACTGTAGAACACGACTGCACAATACAGATCACACCTCCATAGAAGAATTAATCATTTGCTCTTCAATTTGTGACTGTCATGTAAAGCTAGCTGGTAAATAGGTAATTATTTTTACATTACTGCCTTGAAGACACTGATTATTGTCACTTATTAAGTCATCTTGCTACTCCTTTTGCTCTTCCTTGAAGATGATGAACAGCTCTAAAGTTTACTGTAAGCCAGGCTCCCCAGGCTGCACCATCTCAGCAGCTGCTGCTGCCAGATCCACATCCTGGCACCAATAGAACACGACCATGGCACAATTACGGGTTCCTGCAGTATAACCTCCCTCTGATTTAGTGAGTCAGCCTGGCAGCTCATATGTTCAGCTTTCTATATTAGCTGAGGTGCAATTATGCAACAGATAAAGTCCCCTTTAATGCAAATATCATCTCTTTATGATGCTATATGTGTGTTCATTAGAACTCTCGGTGTCTAATGTTTTATGAGTGTTATGTCTCCAGGTTCTCAAGGAGAAGTGATAAAGTCATAAAAATTCTGGTATTTGCTTCCTTCTTCTCACCTTTCATCTTCTATTTACATGAGGTTGCACTAATGCTGTCAATTATCCAAGCATCATTTGGTTTTGGGAAGATGTACTTTTCCTACCTACTGCTTAGATAAGAGAAATGCTCTGAACTGTATAATTTCAATTCTTTACAGCATGCGTGCAAAGAGAGAGAGGTTATTGCTGAATTTCAGGACAGTCCTGATTTTATTTATGACTTCAGTATTGCTTTTCATTTTCATTTTTAGTGATAATGACTTGCTGTCTTTCATATGAATTTTCAAGGTCCTTTGTGAACTCTTCCTTGCTATGGTCTCTTGGACAGATTAAAAAAACCCAAAAACTTCTCAGTGCTTTACAAATAAAGCTACCAATTAAAGTGTCATACAAGCTTGGATGAAAGGAACTTATTTCAACTAATTCACAAGGAATTTAAACACTGAACAAAATATAATGAAACTGTGCTTTCTCAGTTGTAGAAATGTCCTTCCTGGTGATGTCCTACTGTGATACAGAGTCAGTCACCTAGCCCCGTGAAGAGCTCTGACTATAGACCAGCACTGATTCAAGCACTGCTACCACACCAAAAGGCATCACTGAACACTAAAGTGTGGGAATTATTTCATAGAAAAGACCCTACCAATGCATTTGATGCAATTTTCAGGTTTCCAAGAAAACTGCTTTCCTTAAAAGCAATTCAAGTTATTGTCTATATGTAAGCATATACATACTTTGGGCACAGGCTGTGATATTGTAGTTTGCCAAACACCCAGCAATATGTTCACAGTCTCCGACCCTACACCAATAAACAATGTTTCCATATAATTTTACTAGCATTATAAAATATTTCAATGCTTAATAAACTTAAGACTCACTGAATTGTAGACAACCTATCCTTTACTTGGATACAAGTATCTTTTCCTGCTGCTAAAATTATTAAAATTCTACAGGGATTAAATTCAATACTCAATAAAATGAGAAAAAAATTATTTGCAAAAACTGCCTTAACTGGCTCATGTCAAAGGTGTTGTAAAAAGTTCACGATATTCTGTCAATGGGACTTAAATGTTCTACAGCGGCACATTATATTGATGTTTCATCTTGACTCTCCAGAGAAATGGCAGATTTTTAGTTGTTATTGTTGCTGCTGGTTGGTTTTTTAAATGTCAATACAGCTAGTGCTTTAAGACAACAAAGCCAGAACCAGTAGTAATCCTCCTTAGTATGAAATGGTATCATCCTGGATTAAATGAAAGTAGAAACAATAGTTTCAAAAGCTTCTTTCTACTAAGACAATTACCAAAATGGCTGAAATCTGGTACTAATGTATGAAACAGCCATCTCAAATAATAAAAGTGTAACTGGTTTCCAGGAGTCTAAGTTAGGCAGGATTCCAAAGACTATTAAAAGCAGCCAGGGAAGGAATGCCAGGAAAGGATTCTGATTCCTTGGAGCATCACACCAACTGAACTCATTTCGGGACTGCTGTCCCCAGGGAGAATCTCTGGGGCCTGAATTCAGGATCTGGGCTCAATGCACAAGAGGAAGAACGAAGATGCTGGGACTAATCCTGAGTCCCCCACTGGAAGGCTGGGATCAGTCAGTGCTGGGAGCAGTTTGCCTTCCCATTAATGGCCCACAATCCCTCTGTGCTCCGTACAGAGCCTAGCCCTGCCCTGCAGTACTCAGTCATCCCTCCAGCAAACCCCTCTCAGCTCCAGCCAGAGGAACATCTGCTTTGTGCTCAGAGATGCCCAAGGGCTCAATTACTCAGACTTTCCAAGTCAGTAAGAACCCCGGACACTCACACACTTTGAATGTATCCCTGAGTGACAGGTAAGTGCCACATAGACAAAATCTGAAAGAACATCATGTCTAAAAGTAGCAATTAACAGCAACTAGGATTTTAAGAAGCCACCAAAAATATCAGTCATATAACTCCAGGTATTTCCATTAGGAAATAATAATGCAGCTTTTGTTGAGTACTTTACAAAACCTCAGCATTATTAAGCACCTACCTCACCACCTTTAAAAATCTTACTCAAAGTTATTAAATCCCTTTATGAAATAGGAATAACCACTGGTTCTACATTCCAATCCAGACTGAAGCAATTAGTGTGGGACTTCAGTAGTTTACATTACCACTGTAATAATAAATCATGTACCTATATTTTATTAAACTTCTTATGGTGAGGAGGTTGCACTGAATTACTCCAAAAATGAACAACAAAACCCCTCCAAGTTAGAGGCCAATAGTTTGTCTCGTCATCTCTGTATCTGCCATCCACATTGAAAAACCCTTTGGAAAATGAACTAACCACCTTCCCTTTCCACAGCAGTAAGTATGAGGTACACATATAAGGAATAAAATTAATAACGTATTTATGCGCCAACTCACCTAGAAACATCAAGGATCTTTGTGTCGTGTTTCTTCCACCCCCCCCCAACCATCAGGTTTCTTGACACAGAATCTGACCCTCAGAAAACAGCACAAAGTCTCCATATTATTATAATAAGCCAGGCCAAACTGCAGAGGGAACAAATCAGACTTCTTAATTTGTGTTTCATTTTCATACAGCCATCATTGGGTTCATCACCTTCAGCTTCTCCACATAAGCAAGCAACAAAAAAAGAAGCTGAGGAAAACCAACGTGTTTTGCCAGGGAGAATTCAGGGCACCCTCCCTACAATCTCATGCCTTTTTTAACACCCATGCCTGTATTTCTTTATCCCCCTGGAGTGTGAGAAGTTTTCTGAAAGGAACCGAGTGCCAGCAGCTGCTGCTGCCAAGGAAGAGAACAGCAACAGGGGAGAGCTGAGAGCAACACAAGACCAGCTCATGAACAGGAATATACCCTAAAAATCTGTGGGGTATCAAAAGGATACCAGAGCCAGCCTATGGGTGCCTTTGGTTTGCAGCATGGGGTGATCCTGAACAGCAAACTGAAATGCACAAACATCTTTATGACTGCAAGTATTTCCTGCAATGGTACTAAGCTTTTTATATCTTCAATATTCTTGACTTCACAAACCCACAAAAAAGAGACAAAAATGTACTCAAACCTATCAGAATATATACCATCCATATTATATTCTAACCTTAATAGCTCAGGCTGAATATTTGTAATAATTCACTTTGCTTATTAAGCACCACTATATCCTCCAGCCAAGCTGAGGATAGCTGACTCTACTCCCCACAGTATCTCAGTGTTTGCCCTCTCCTCAGTGATGGCCTTCTGGGCACTGAGGTGTCTGGTTTAAATAAGACCAAACAGATTCTCTATCTGTACCAGGGCGTGTGTGAAAGGTTGGTTTTGGGGGCTGTGGAGGTGGAGTCTTTTTGGTCTCTTTTTCCTGAGGTAAATTTTTAATTAAATGTCAAATCCAGCTTGGCATTGGAAACACACTGTATGACTTATTTGAGGAAAAGCTGTCAGCTTGTCTCTTCCCCTGTCAAACTCCCATCTGCTCTACAGAGATTAGTTTGGGCTATGGATCACCATTTGGCAGCGTTTCATTCTGTGCATGGCTCAAAAATACACAATGCAGGGCACAAAAAAAGACCACCTATGTTTTTGAGTTACAGTTCCCAGTGTACTTGAGGGTATTTGGGGAATTTTCTATGCCACTAAATTACAATAATTGTAAAATACTGTTTCATTGTAGAGCAAAGGCACAAAGAGCAAATCCATTCACATCTGCCACTCTTCAACCAATTTTCACTATTAGTTGAGCTATATTTAAACCAAATCCTGCTCTTCCTAGAAGTGACATTTCTACACTCTGGTGGCTTAGTAGACAGAAGAAGGTTTTAAAAGCTAGTGTTCCTTGTTTTCTTAAAAACTACTGACTTCACTGCACAGCCTCAAGGAAATCACTTAACTTCATTAAGTCTCAGTTTTCATTCTGCTAAATGGTTATTGTTTTGCACCAACACCTTAACTGCCTTAGGATCCAGCTACTTAAACTCATTCCTAGCTGCACACATGCACTGAATTTGATTAGTTTTGCTACTAGGTTTTGCTAAGAGCTTAATTATATACTTGAACTTTTCCCTTTGTCTAATTTATCTACTGCACTGATCAGAGTTCTACATTCTCTCCCACAGTGCTTACAGAAATTATGTAACTAACTTGGAGACCAGAAGAAAACTTGGTCCCAGCTCCATGTTGCAATAACAGGAGCTATCCTGAATGGATTATTGAAACAGCTGCATGCTGTATCAATATCAGTACAGCTTGTCTCCACCTGGCTACAGATCTGTCTGCCAGAACATATTAAGGTTTAACACCTCGCTTTGATCCACTGATTGTTTCTCCCCCTCAAAGACCAGAAGCCCGGATCAAGTGAAGACCCTTTAATAATCTCACATCACAGCTTGTGGCTCAGGAAAGGCATCTTTGAAGGGTTTAACATGAATAAAAGAAACACAACAGGGACAGCTTACGTGAGAGGAGAATGGAGCCTAATTCACTGCAAGCTTCTTCACTTGTGGTGAGCTAATTAAGACCACTTTAAGCACAGTAAATTTACCATAAAGAGAAGAATCCTGCATTATGCACAGGAGTATGTCATAGCACATTCTGTATGCAGCAGAAGAGCACAGATAACAGAAGATAAGCTTGCATTAAGACCCAGTTGTAACTAGGCCATATAAATTTGTCCTTAAGCTCCAGCTTTGAACAGAGGTGTTCACCAAAGATCAGGATAAATACTAACGTAACTGATACAAAAGTGGAGTTTGTAGCAATTACAAGTTGTTACTGGAACTTTCCCCAGTAAGATGTGGGTATGCTGCCTCAAAGGAACATTCACAGGTATTCAAAACAGCAGCTTAATTATGTTAGTTTTATTGGGAAGGAGAAATAACTCAGCAGTATTAATACTCCAGTAATGCATTATTTAAAAGAATTAAAGGAGTATATGAACTACAATTCACAATTCAAAATAGTAATTCAAGAAACAAATTTCAGACAAACTACAGGACAGGAAAACTGTTAAGCAAATATGAAAAGAACTTCTAAAGCAGGCTAAGTATATGCAGATGCATACATTTACTCAATATTAAAAAGTAAAGATAAAGCAAGCATCTCTGCCTCAGAAAATGGACTGAAATTGCCCATTCCAGAACCTACTCTGAATGAGGGTTCATTTAGATCCAGAGTTAAATTCCATGCATGGCATGATAACACCCACTTTAATGTAGGAACTACTGAATGCAGATGTAATTTACACCATACCATGACTAGCCAGCCCTGCCCAAGGAAGTTTACTGTGCTCAGGATGAACACAAAGGTAAGGGCATTTCCATACCTTACAATTACTTAATTAGTCTTCAAAGTTCAATTCAAACTTAATTTAAACACCTGACTTTTCCGGCACTGAGTGGACATAACACCACAATATGCCTTAACAACATGTCTTAACAACAGCAGCATTCTACTTTAGGTCTAATACTCCAACTATTGTTTTCAAATATTTACCCCAATTTTGTGTGTCCTGCAGACCATAAGCCATGTGTTGAAAAAACAGAGGATCTCACATGCTTTTCATTTACATTCACAGTAACTTGTTTTTCTTCCAAGTTGAGATTGACAATGAAGAAATAAACATAAAAGACAGCTGGTTATTCTTAGCATTAGATGTGTACTTTTCTAATCTTCTACCTCTTCATCCCTCTAACAAATGCCAAGTTTTCTACCCTGATAAAGTTGGCAAAAATTAAGATGTAGATATTGCCAAACTGTATTCTCCCTGTAATTAATCTGCCCTCACAAATGTCTTTAACATGTGCAGACAATACATGTACATGAAAAATGAGTGCCAATTATTTCAGAAAACGTCCGCATGACAGATACCAGACAAATGTTTTCACATGAAAAACCCCAGCTAGCTCACCACACTAGTCACTCTTGTACATTTACTGAGAAATAATCAAACTTGTGAAGGAATGCAGACCTCTACATCCAGACTTCGTATTTTGCAAAAAATCCAGTGACCTCTGAAGTAATAGAAAGCTTCCATGCTGTTTGGCATTAAAATCATACCTGCAGGACATTTACATATGCTGACAGCCTGTACTCCAAGATGCTGAGAAGGAGAGCGGTAGCTTTTAAAAGCTTCAAAAAACCCCAATATCACATTGGGCATCCCATTGATTGTGCTAGACATGTTCTAAAAAAGAGGGCATAACATCAAAAGCGGAAGAAATCATCTGCCATAAATGCTGCACCTCATGTTGCAGTCCATTCAGGTCAAATGTATTCTGTTGTTAGGGCACCTATCACCTTGAGCATTCCCAGCAGTCACTCTTGCATTGCATAAATAAAATCACCCGGCCTACACTTCAGACACTGGTAAGGACATGTTCCTTGCAGTTACAAAAGTGGTGCAATGTGGGGAGAAAATGGTATTTTCTCTCCAGAAGTACACCGCCTCCGAGCTGTGGGTTTAGCCCAGGAGTGAGAACCTGATGTTCTCAGGCAGTTCCTTTGCACCCCTCGTGTCCTCTCAGCAGACAAGAAATCCTGCAGTGGGCTGAGTACTGCAACACACTAGACAAAGTACCAGCTCATTCAAACACGCATTAGACCAATCCAGCTTGTGTGCTGTTGTTTCAGATTGAATTCAAGGATTTACCTGCCACCCATCTTTGAACCTTTTTGTATCCTTACACAGAAGTTACGAATTAAAGATTCCTGTCCCAGATTTCAAAGCAAATAAATTTATTTTCTGTATGTATTTATTATCAATACAGAAAAAACGAGGAAAAGTAGCCTGGCCACGTACATGTGTGCATCCAGTCTACAATGCTGAGCACTTTTAGCTCTCATTTCAAATTTTGTTACCAAGTAAAGACGTTTCCCTTATTCCAGTAACATATGGACTCTTCCCCTCTCATTTTAAATTTTCCATGTAAAAGGGATTTTCCAAGTCTGAATTAGTCCTATTGTATTTCTCCCTCCACTCCACTCTCATTTCATTCCTTTTTTGTACAGGGAATTTCTTCCCCCTAGCTCAAACAGAAGGGGATAATGGGAAAGTGCTCCAGTAAAATGTAATGACTTCTTTCATTTTGAGGTTAGGATTTTTTTGGTTGGCTGGTTTTTGCTATGGACTTAAAAAAAAAGGTTGGATTTCTTCAAGTTTAATCTCAGACCCTGGTAATATTAAGTCAGAGCAGTTTTTTAAAAATACTGTATAAATGAGTTTTTGCATTTGCACCCAGAATGGATTCAGCACACCATAATGAAAATGGTTGGCTGGCTGTTCGTAGGTGCTTGTTTTGAGTTAAATAAAAATAACTGTACCGAGATAAGAAAACGCGAAACCCCTTGAAGGACTGGGGATAAAGCTTTTATTTCCAGGATTTCAAAAAGAATCTTAAATGCTACACAATTTTTGTGGCTATTAAGCTGTGATTATCCAGCCACCCTTTTTCAGTCACTGCAGGATAGTACCTGTTTAATTTCTGTTGTCTAAGTCACCTGCAGGTCCCCTGGGACTTACCGCTGTTAACGAGATGGCTCTTGGATTTCACTTTTTAAATAAATGTTTTCAAGCAATTCCCGTGGTAAAGAGAGAATGAGAATCAAGACTAAAATAACAATAGTTTGCTTACAGTCTGTGAGCAGTGGAAGACAGAATGCTCTCAGCCTTGTCACCACACATCTTGTGCTTTCAAATGCTACCCTGATCCGTTCTGAAGTGCACTGCCCAGAACTGAGAAGAAAACCATGTGTTTCCAGAGACAGAAGGGAGAGGTTTTCAGTGTCTGAGAGAACATTTCAAACACTGCACAAAAGATGAGAGAAGGAAAGCAAATGCCCCTGAAGACTTCATGCCTCTCCTCCCCACCAAAGCCAACAGCACTTGAAAGAGCATTCCCATTTCAGTGGAGCCTTACAACATGTGTTCTGGCTTTTCTATGGAAGCACTGCTGTTTTCAATAGACTTTTTCATGGTAGTGAAGGGCTTTTCCTAAAGGGTTTATTCTTTCAAGGGGGACAGTTATTTTCTGTGACCCTCTGAATTTCTGGATCAGCACTCATTTCAAGCAGAAGAGTAACAGACCATTTCTAGGATTATTCCAGAGGTGTTCTGCTTTGATGGTGGTAACTCAACCCTCTAACAGAAATAGTTCCTTATTCTGCAAGTGAGGTTTGTCTACTATGGGTAACTGATTGGATGTGAATTTGGACATAAGAAGAGGGACTAATTTAAATTTCAAATTTTAGACAAAGCTTTGAGTTGCTGATTTGTATTTGCAAGGCAGCACTCAGGAGAAATTTCTCTTATTCTCCAAGGTGTCAGGTTCTTTTCAGCATTTCTTCAAACTACTCGTGGATCCAAATCTTAGAGTGCTAATACTGACAGTAACTTTTTTATTTTTACCTTTTCAAAACATAACAGTTGAATTTTACAAGACACCCTTTACTGGAGTATTCACACAAGGTACTTAGGTCTCTTGAAACTTAGTAACAGATTCTCAGGTGAGGACAATGCACCAGTATTGTCTCCAACTGGATTTATTAGCAAGCTCATTATCTTAAGACAGAATAAAACACTAAATAGTCATCTTTGATCCCTGGCCAAGAGATGCTGATGTATGAAGGTGAATTGTGCACTCTCCTTTCATGCTCATCTCAGGCCTTCCCTGTGGCTTTAACACATGATCAGATTTAACAGCAAAAGAATTGCCTGTGAGCCCCATTTTAACCAACTAAATCATAGAATATCCTCACTTTGATGATCCTTGTGGGTCTTTTCTAAGTCCAGCTCCATGAAACAAGAGATTAATTTTTTAAACATAAATATCACATAGCATGATGTACAAGGATGATGAAACCATCCTGCATAAGCACTGCTCCTGGACATCATTAGCATTTGCCTTTAAGCAAACACCAGAAAAAGGAGCAAAAGGGTAGAAAAACCCTAAGACTGTGTATGAGACTAAACAGCAGACCTAGAACCACCTCTGTCACTGGACCCAGGATGAGGTGTAACAGTTTTGTTTCTAAGCTAGCCAAGAACATTTCAAGTTGAAATTTTTGCATTTAAAATATCAAGTATTTTCATTTTAACTGACTGTCAATAAGAGGCATTCCTAGTACAATATGCTGTTTGATCCTTCATATTTTCAGGGTGGGAGACTGCTTACTGCATGCCCACCCAATACAGATCTGTATCTTGCATGGCAGACTGTCATAAACATTCTCTGAACGTCAGGGCTGATCTAATAGTTCATGTCTGGCCACACAGAAATAAAATATTGCTCCATAGCCATTCGTGTAGGGACCTATTTGGCAAGTGATGGCTAAGCAGAGGGAGGACATGAGTCTGAAAACTCCCAGATATATGAAGATAAAGAGTTTAGTTCTCTATATGCAGTAATAGCAAAAATAAGAAAAGGAACATATAGTGTCATATCAAAGAACAATATTTTGACAGACTCTGGAGAAATTTTCCAGGGAGATTTACAATTGAAATGTCACTGCTTTTCAAGTGAATGTAGGAAAGCATTAGGAGATAGCCTGAGAAAGTAAAAACTCTGACTTTATGAGAAATGCCAACCACTCTCAACTTCTTGAGCTGATGGTGACACACACACACCAAAACAAACCCACAAAGGCACCTCCTCATCATACAGTCCTAATCCTTCCTCGTGCTTACAGCAAAGGAGAGGCACACTGGCATTCTCACGTATCTGAAAACAGCTCCTTGAGTGCTTACTTAACATATTCCAATGCCTCACTGCCAATTCCTGTAAGGACAGAAAACTGATGTAACAGAAAATAGTCCAAAAATACCAAAACTTGACCATCTTGCATGTGACATTCTAACAGAAATGTTCCCTTATGTAAGCACAATGCACTCCTGAGACTTTGATTCCCATTAGCTATTTTATCAGCTTTATTTTACTGCACAGAACATAAATAGCAAATGTCTCATGATATTAAATTCCTCCCTGGTTATAACTTCCACTGGTAGCATTATCTCAGGATATTTCTGAGCACTTTTGCCGACCTGACCTTAAGGAAGGTTCCTCTTTGCTTAGCAGAAGTCCAAAATAATCACCTGAAATAACGACCTGCTCTTCCTCCCTAACTATTACTTTATTCAATTTCAATTTGGAGTGCAGTATCTTGTAATGGTAGGTAGAAATAGAAATAAGCAACACAGGTCACTGCCAAATTTTTGCTGTGCACTTACACTGAAGTAGGAATACATTCACAAAATTACATACAGAGATAAGAAAACACATGCAATCAGGTTTTGGTTTATATGAAACTATTGCCACATTTCCAAAGATAAATGTCTTCAATAATTACATAGCCTACAATTTATATGGGACTATTTCCTACAAAGCTGTAAAGAGCACTGATGAATTGATACTCATGAAAGTTTGAGTATTTACCATTATTTTATATAATTACAGTCCACCACCCCAGTATTTTGATTCTCTACAAAACAAATTGACTACAACAGAACAGAGTTTCAGTGAGACAGCTTCTCTGCCTGTCCTTTGTGTGTCTGTACTGCAGAGCCTTGAGAAACAAGGATGTCTGATAAGACCTTGGATGTCAGTATCTGGGCTGCTGCCACCCGATCTACAGCTGGCTACATCTGTGCCACCAATAACACCCCTGAGATTTCCTCTCCAGGATTTCCCAGAAGCATCACATCTGTCACTCAGCATTTTCCTGTCTTAGATCCACTCTGTACAGAGCACAATTAAGACACAGAGACGAGACAGAGGGTGAAAGCTTTTCATACAGATTTCTAACTATATCCAAGCCTGTCACTACCCTTGAGCAGAACTGTGACTCCAAGAGAAAGAATGAGAATAACAGAAGTAACAGGAGAGCTGGCCTCAAAATCTGGGTAGAATATTTTTATGGAGATTATGTATATCAATAAATCTGTATTCAAGCCTGTGACAGGGATCTGTCCCTCTTGATCCTTATCAAGAGATTTTCAGTTATGTTTTAAAGGCTTGTAAATAACTTTATGAATTAATCTGCTCAATCCAGTACATTTATACTTCCATAATTATACCAGAACAAATGTCCATAAACAGTTAAGGCTCAAGTTCTCAATCTCCACGTGCCATGTTTACAGGCATTTTCTCACTAAAAACTCCAACATGTTGACTTTTATCATCTCATCTGCAGTAACAAAATTTGCATAAAACCAGAGTGACTTTGTGATCAAAGGTTCAGGTTTTTCTTCCAGATACTGTGAAGAAGTTGCTTTAAAATTCCGAGTATTCATACAGATACGTTGGGAAAGCCTGCCTATTCATCTGGGTTTGGTTAGGGTTTGGTTTTTTTTT
>VWZT01006315.1:235430-278724 GCA_013397055.1 Pachycephala philippinensis
CGGTTTTTTTTTTTTTACATAGAGCAATGTGGTTGCCATTACCGTAAAAATTTGAAATTATGGAACACAGAACATATAAGGAGGTTTTCCAAAGCAGCTAGAAAAACGAGTCAATAAAATCCACTAATGTCAAAAGGAGTAAGACATAAGAGAGTGTCATGAAAATATCTGAAGTTAAATAACAAAAGGAAACATGTTATTTTAGGAAGAAAAACACCCCACTCACAAGTTTTTAAATATACTGCTGTCTTCAACCAAGTTTTACAGTTATACCAATACATCAAGACTAATAAAATACACATCCAGATATAATGTATCCAATGTACAGCTGATCTGACTAAATCCCATAGTACAATAAAAGCATTAGTCTTGAAAATTTGTTGTTCTTTCCCTGCTGTAACTTCTGCAAGTTTCAGGCCACACATATAATACATTTGTAAACTGTAAATTCCAACTCACAACTAACTTTTAATCTTGGTTTAATCTCCGTTCTTTTAAAAGATTAATAAGTCTAAAAAAGCTTATACGAATAGGAAAATGCAAATCCTCTGTTATAACAGAAGCAAAATCCAGGCCTGAAAACTTCTGTTGGGCTTGGGTAATTTATTTTGGATAAGCCAGAGATGTCTTTCCAATGTATCCCTTGATACAGCTAAATATTACTGCACAAGCTACAATAATATATGCATTACTGTCCCCTCACTTGGCTCCCAAGGCTCATATTGCTATTCAACTCTGCCACTTGGCATGCTAATAAGAGTCCAGAAAATGATAATTACCCTTAGGGACTACATTCAAAAGCTGCCCTTTTCATTAAAGAGGCTCGTTCACAGCCCAGGTTAGTTCACAGCTGAAAGGAAACCTTATGCCATTTGCCAGACTCCTGAAACTTCCAAAATAGCATTATTTGATTAATAACCTTTACTTTCTATTGCTGTTGATTCTTGAATCCAGAGTAAATAAAAAAATCACAAAACATCAACAGTGTTCTTCCAAAAATAATGCAATTAAAGCAACAATTGCTATTCATTCAGAAAAGGACTGGAATGCTAAATACACTTTAAATATTCAAACAAATATGAATGCTGGAAAGCTGCCAATTTAGATTCTATAAATATGGCCCAGGTAAGGCTAACCTTTGATCCTGCTCTCTCTAATCTGGCCATTTCCCCACCAAAAACAGCAACAACAGCAAAAAATTTATTTGTAACACAGAAACCCTGGAGATGATTGCCAAAAGCACTCTCAAGAAGCAACGCACTCAACCCCTATCTACTTGTCAGCATCCATGGGATTTAAGAAGTCAGCTTATACAATCTCACAGCTATAAATCACTTGCATTTGTGAGACAAGTTCCATGTGGGGATTTTTTCCCAGGACAAACATAACCTATAAAAGTTGCAGTCATCTTAAATTAATTCTTAATTGTAAGATTACAGTTACTTCTCCCATGTAATTCTCAGCCTTTTGATTCTGACACTGGCAAATTTCTAATTCTGCACAGTCACTAAGTACAGAAACGGTCACATCATAAATAAATGTTCCAAATTTTAGGAAAAATTAGTGTTTGTGCTTTAACTTAAAAGGCTTTGGAGGCTCACTATTATTCCCCAAAATACCTCTTGTTTATCTAAATAATCAAATTAAATGTAATTTGCAATCAAAGTGGACAGAGATCAGTGCTTTTAAATAAAAAACTATTATAAAGGAGGTTTGCAAGGCTCATTTGTAGATGATGAAGCACCATGAGCATCACACAGGTGACTAATGATTACTGAGCACATTAGCTTGGTCAAGTGGGTTATTTAGTTCTTGTCATCTATCATTCTTTATCTCCCTCAAAATAGCATGACTTAATCTTTCATCTCTCATAGCCTCCCCTTAAGTTAATCAGATGTAATCAAAATGCAAACCATAAAACACAACAGACTAAAAATCAAATCAATGCTAATATCTCTTTCAAAGTAAAAGATGCTGTTAAGAACACCTTGTCTCATTCTAATCTGATTTTCTTCTGAAGCACAGGCAAAATGTACTTAATGATAAATGTCTGAGGAATAGAGATTAAAGAGGCTTCATGGGGAAAGCCTGTAATAGGTTGTCTTAGGCAAACAAGTTGCCATGATAAGACAGTAAAATGTGTAAAATAATGTGCAGAAAGCACGGTTTATTCACTTAGAGGTGAAGCACAAAATTAGTTATTGATAGGGTCAGTTTATACATCTAGAATATTTTGCTATTTTCATGAAATCTACAGGTAAACAAACACATGCTACTGCAGATGGGCACAGGACAACAACTTTGGTTACCAAACCCAGTAATGCGATGTCTAACCTCTCACAGGATAGACCCTTGCCTTGTTCTGTAATCACTTCTCCCCTTGGTTGGCAAATTCCTCCCTGTCCTCCCTGCCCTTTGGCTGCTTCATGAACTTTCTAGGACTCTTTCTTAATACTTCACTCTCTTAAACCATCGAGAACATGAACAACTAAAGAAAAAGAACCCTCTCATTTATGACGGCCTTTTTTGTTTTGCTGCATTCTCATGCAATTTCTTCAAGAGGCCACATACGCTCTGAGGTATAAGACCCAGCTCAGCAAGAAGACACACTAGAAAGAAGAATCAGTTCTTATCCAGGGCTGTGCAAAATCCAAAGATTCTTTTTTTATGATACTTGTACTGAATTAAACCCACAGGGCAGAAAGGCAGATACAATTCCTAGGAGAATCACTTCCATCTGAATGACCATCCTAACTGCATCCTTACTGCAAAATCTGCCTTAGTAACTCCTTACTGTTCCTGGTTGCTGTTCCATCTAAACAACATCCCAGTCCCCATAACGGGCTGGGAATTTTGCTGCTGTGCTTTGTTGAACTACGCTGGTAAACCTCAGAAGCAGGATGCTAGGTTTGAATTCTGTGCTAGCGTTTAACTAAAACTGTATTCCTTGGCTTTTGATAGCACTTAGCTGTAATGCTCCTAATGAGCTCTGTCATTACTGGGTTCATTACCTCCTCAACTGCTGAAGTTTCAAAGTCAAGTCTGCAGGCAGAAAAGCCTTGCCAAACACTGCAGTTTGTGCAAGTAAAACCAGAACTACTTATGGAACACGGGCTGAACTTGGGAGCAGGGAAACCAAGAGCCAGAGGACCTGAGACACAGAAAGCACCATTAAGGCAGAGTTTTAATGAAGGTGAAAGAGCCTCATAAGGCTCTAACACTTTCAAATGTGTTCAGCAAGTGAGGAATGAGTTTTCCCCGTGGGATTTCAGGGTAACTGAGCTGGAAAATCCTAAATGACCTAATGCTGCAGTCATTGTGAGGAGTTCTTTTGGTTCACTTGGAGGTCTGTAGACAACCTTAATGACACACATAAGTCAAGAAAATGCAAAGCACTTGAGAAAGCACCTTAGTTTCAATAAGTAGAGGACTATTGCCAAGGTGACTTTGTAAAGGGGTATTAGTTGCTAGAACCTGCCAAAAGTTGAATGGACATCCTGACCAAATTATGAAATGTTAATATGCACATAAAAGAACCAAAGATAAAGGTGACTAAGCTGGTTTTAGTTGGTTTATCTATTTGGACTTTTTCATCACAGCATAAATAAAGCACTTAAAATTTTGGTAAAGACTGCCATACACCAAAAAATATATAACTGGATCTGGAAGTCTTATTTTAGCATAGTTTCTCTTCTGAATAGTTTTCTTATGAAGGAAATGAAATCACCATAATCATCTCAGCATTCACTTTACATTTATTTTAGCTTTGCATGTTTATCTCCACATAATTTTGCATGCATCTCTGTAAAAAAAAAAATTACCATGACAATCTGGTTTTGAATCAGGAACTGAATATAGGTCATTGACTCAATCCTTCCATTTAACTAATGCTTTATTTTGATTCAAAAATGTTAAGTTTCACTCTGTTGTGTATATGCTGTCAGCACAAGCTCCCATACCAAGAAAACATCTGTCAGGACCATAGGGATTTTACCATTATCCACCACTTCCTTGTTAATGTATGGTCAATACTATGACAAGAAATCTCTCAATAAATATGCAGCGGGGAGATAAATTGCCAGAAAGTTGGGACTACCAGCTGTCAATACAATTAGAGACAAAGGAGGACTGGAGCTGGTCTCGGAGGATTATACAGCCATTTGGGAATTGATTTCCTTGGAGGTTACTGTTCAGAGCGTTTTATCATAAAATGAGCCCATTTGTTGAGAAATACCATTTGTCAGCTCTTTACTACATTTACATGCATTATTTCTGCCTTTGCCTGCCCAGACTACTATTCTCTTTTGTAAGGCTGTCTCTATAAAAATGTACTTACTGTACATTTTCTCTATGGGCATACAGATTTTTATTTATCCAATTGTAATGGCCCAAAGTATGAACTTCTAGATCTAAACTGAAAAACAGGACAACATTCTTATACAAGAAATCCCCTACTTCTCCGTTCTCATATTCAGGTCTTTGTAAGGGGAAAGAAGACAGCAAAGAGAACACAGAAAGGAAATTTATCTCTGGGAAACGATGGAGATCACAGAAGATGGGCAGTGAGAAGCAGGTAACATGAGCACTTCCTCTCTCTCCCTGCTTATTATCAAGTAGGAATAATTCTGCTCTGCAAAACAGTAAAGTTTTCCAGCATTCCCACAGAAAATCACTGCATGCCTTCCTCTTTGCTGAAGAATGAAAATGCAGAAATGAATTTTCAGTCCTCTCCATAGTAGCTTGCTTTCAAGGCTTTCAGGCTGCACATGTAAGCAGAATAAATCCTCTTGCAGGAAAGTCTGCTTTATCCTGCAGATATCAGTTGGTCAAAACCCTTCTGACAAAACAGCTTTAGGGAACCAAATGCCAATTTGAAAGAATCCTAACACGCGGGAGAAACACATTGATTGTGTCAAAACTCCAATGACATTTACTGGAACCCTGCCCAGTTTCATGTCTGCTCATCTTCCCACCTCCTCAGCCAATATTTCCAGGCTCACAATGACAATAAAATGCAAAAACAAAGTTAAATTAAAGAAAATTGAGGATCAAAATTAAGGAGTTGTTCAAAGGCCTATGTAAATGAATTACCTCAGTATCCTAAGAATGGTGTTATTTCAGAACTGATATAGCAGGGTAGTTTACTACCTTTTTATTTTTACTGTCTTAGACCCTTATTTTTCACATTTTGGAATTCTGACTATAAGAAAAATTCCCCATTCCATCCAGCCACTGCTGTTCACAAAACCATACCAGCCCCCTTTGTCTTAGTTGTTCTGCTTGTTGGTTGGCACAACTGAAGTACTGCGATTGTGGCCTCAGTTGCTCACAGACAACAGAGGTGTCTGAGAAAACCTTCCCCTGACAACCTGCAGGGCCACTCACTCCATGACCAATCTTGAAAATTGCAGGAAAGACCACTCCAAAGCATGTTCATCTTGGGACTGCTTCAAACGGCAGTAAAGAACAGTCACAGGGGGTTAATACTGTTCTTGGTTGTGCTAAATGCCAAACTAGCATTTACCCAACTATGAAACACAAGAACACAACTCTACATCACATCAGTGCTTGTGCTCTTACACAAAAGCTTGGAGGATCCTGGACTAAACAGTTCTGACCCGACTGAGCTCTCAGCTCCTTCATCCTTCACATCTCTATTGCTACTACAAATTCACCTTCGTTGCTTTTTCCTTTTTTCATCTGTTTCTACATTTCTGTAGAACTATCATGCCTCACTTCTTGTTTCTTACAATTACAACAACATTATTGCTATATCACAAGCAAACTAAGGAAAAGACAAATCAAAGTAGTATCTAAAGTAAAAGCCTAAGAAGCACTAATCCATGCCAGGCCAAATTCCACCGATATTAATTAAACTCTCTGTGTTTGAGCTACAGTACTCTGTGCTTCTTGGAATTGATCTTTTCCAGCTCATTTGTTGCTGACTGAACGCACAGCATGCCAACCATCTCTCTGCTGCAGCACTGATCACCTTGTTGTCAGTTGCCATTAAAGAACTGAAGAGCATTGGGAAGCTCTCAATATTTCATTTATTCAACTCTTCCACTTCTGTTTTAAACCACATATTCTCCTAATGCACCAAAGACTTCCCTGTTTCACTGTGATTGCCCTTCATTAAAATACAGTACTCGGGTTTTGTTAACATGACAGCCTTGTGATTCTACATCACTGTTGTGATCCATGACCTTATTATTTAGTCCATAATCTCAAACTCAGCTTTACTACAAGAAACAAGCAGCTTGAAATGTCACTAATTTGTAAGGTGAACAAAGTATCCGATCCATCAAGTACAACACGCGCAAAACAAACAGTGGTATTTAGGTATGTGAACCAAACGCCAGCAATCATAGAATATAAATGTAATTTAACAACGCATCTCAAAAGCAGCAGTCCAGAACAACACTCTAAAGCCCTCTCCCAACAAACCTCCATCATTTACATAATATTATTCCCTCTTCCCTTTATCTGCCTCCATCTGTCTTGTTTGCTTCCTTTCCTCAGTGTCTTAAAGGTTAAGTACACTTAAAAGTTACACCAGACCAACCTAATTTGTCAGATGACTTAATTCTTCCTGACCATGTCAGAAGGCTGTGTTATACTTGAGCTGTGTCCAATACATTCAAAAGGAATACTGTAAATAACAGTACTACCTGCAGACAGAGCTATCAAGGGGCTGGAACGGAGCCTTGCTGAGGTAGCTGCAGTTTTTCCCTTACATGCTCCCCACTCCCATCTGTTGGGTGCTGCCCTGGCTGCAGCTTGTTCAGAGTAGGATTCTTCTCTCTCAAGTGGAAATCTCAACTATACAGATGTCCTTTAACATCAGAGAGAAATACACATTTCTAAAACAACGTTTTTTAAAAGTACGGAATAAAATAATTGGGATAAATTGTATCCCAGAAGAATCTAGTTCTTCCTACTGAATACAAAGCTCATGATTACTGCCTTTAATGTAGGCAATTAAATGTTACTAGAGATGTGAAGTTGAAATTGAATACTATCCCTGGTTTCTCTTGGATAAAAAGCTGGAAATCTTTGTGTGTTTTGGTGTAAGATATTCTTGATTCTGTTTTGCATGGAACATGCCTAATAACAGTTGTTCAATTCCATATGTCTCAAGTAGTCTGTGACTGAACAGGTCTTGTAGATCAACAAAAATCTTTAAATTCTGATTAGATTAAATGAAAAATAAACCTTGACATGTTTGAAAGCTTTCTTTTAATTGAAGTGGGATAAAAAACAAGCAAAGATAAGGAACTGAAGGGGGTAAAAAGGTAATGAAAATCTGCACTGTGCAGGACTGCAACAACCACATCCACAATACACCAATGAAGCAGGGACCACCTAACAGACACAGAGGATTTACCTTACAGTACCAACACAAACATGGTATTTCTCAATATATGCTTCCCTAACAGTAAGTTCTAGATACACTCTCCACAGCTTTCAAAACTGTAACTTTTAACTCTTCCTCAGCTTTTCCAAGAACACCAGAATTGCCTGGCAACTAGAATCAACAGTAACTACTCTTTTTCATGTTAAATGGAAAAAAAACCCCTCTAGAATTTTCCATAATTATTCAACTACTTAACAAATAGCACAAAAAGGTTTACACATCACTTTTAACACCCTTCTCCGGGTCTTTTTCATACTTGTTATTCTTTGCCCATTTAAATCCTGTGGTGGGCTGAATGTAAATTATGTTTCACTTGCCCAGTTTTAGCACCCTTTGTGACACACATGTATTTTTCCTGAATTTAAATATGTACTGAAAATAATGGGAGTTTTTCTAAAACTCTGAAGAAATAGTAGCAACTCCACAACTCTGAAATGACCAGGATATTACCTATTTATAGCCTGAAAGACTAAGAATGCTTTTCAGATATGTAATGCAATTTACAGAAATCTTTTTACTCTTCATTGGATTATTAATCATTTTTGTGGTGCTTGATCTATCAATTGCCAAAAACTTAATGAACAACAACAAAGCTAACTAGACAACAATTTTACTGTTATTTACTTGGTTTATCCATAGTATTACACACAAGTACTGCTATAGATATAAGTGTTTTACATTCCATTAAGAACACCAATTTTAGGGGCATTGATGGAATAAAGCAAAGAATCACGCCTACTGAAACTAAAAAACAACTCTGCAGAAGACACAGGAGTAGCACAAAACAGAACAGCCCAACAGCGCCTGGTAAAAACCATTCCTTTCTACAGAAAAATTAAAGATTTGATTAGCAGTAATACTGCATTTTCTTGTGTACTAACATCTGTATGGATGAGAGAAGAAAAACACAGGGGAATTGTAGCAAATTACTGAAAGCATGAGACAACTGATCTAATTTGGGCAGTATTGAAAGTAACCTACCTAGCTGCACACCAGGTAAATTAAAAAATAATTTCATAATGCTGAGAAGTCTGTACAGTGAAAAAATCAGGTCTCTTCAAAACTCTTTGGAATCAATCTCAATTAGTTTAAATTACACTTGATATAATTCCTTTTTCCTAAAACTCTTGATATTAACTTCCGTATTTTACTAAATTACACACAGATACTGTGCTCTGCATATGAATTACTTCATATGATGAGCTGTCTGCATTAATTTAAATTTTATTTAACTGGATTAATACTAATAGTCTGTTTTGACAATTAGAAAAGATTTCTCAAAGACAGAAAATATGATACATTAAAATGCATTATCTTATCCTGACATCTACAAACTTCATAGAGTAAAGATTACTGTTCATTTAAGGCATCAAAAGACAATGTTAATAAATTATTTATGCTCAAGAATATAAAGGCACCTTTCTTGCTCGTTAGAACCAGTTTTGATTTGCACAAACTGTTGGTTGACTCACACCAGCAAGATACCACACTAAAGTATTTTCCTGAGAATGCCAAGATTTTTCCACAAGTTTAGCATATAATGGTATTTCACAAAATACCAGTGTTAGTTTTTAACTTAAAATTTAAGGATTCAGTGGCTGCTAAGCAGAAAATAATTCATTTGGGCTTTGCTTATGGATGCTCAAATGTTGCAGGGTGTAACTCAAACCCGATATTTATGCTGGTTTGAATTTGCAGAAGTAGTTCACATTTTCAAGCTCTCAAAGCCAAACCAGGCATTTGAAATATTTCGACAGCAATGATTTAAAATGTGCTTTCTTAGTGGTTAATCAATGAACTGAGTATCAGTTTGAGACCAATTGTGAAATAGGATATGGACCAGTGGTCTCCTCATCCAGGAGTTTCTTAAAAGACCTTATAGAATAAAGACAGATTGGTGAAAAACAGTCATCTACATACAGATATAACTCCAGTTAGCATCAGCTGCAACTTCATTCATTATTAAAGGATTGTCATTCTGTACAGTCATTATATTTATGTAACCTTTAACTTCACTTAACTTAGATTTTAGAAAGGGCTATTACCCTTTTATACCTGATTTCTTCCTATAAACCAAAACAGCCTTTGAGAAAGTCTCAATTACTCTCCACCTAGCTTCCTTCTCATGTGTGGTTTTATGATCCTTACAGAGTTAGCTGCTTAACTGGAATGGCACAGGGTGACTGACACCCTCAGTATTTCTCTCCTGATGAGTCTCATCTGGAAGGAGTTGTTGTGGATTAAACACAACCGAAGGAGAAGCCGCCACATGCCATCACAGCAGCTGACTTGACACTCGTAGCAACCTTTCTGAAAAAACTGTGCGAGGGAAAGATCCTAAGGAGTCTTTCCAAGAGACTTGGTTCAAACTTTTATCTTTGGTTCTGATACTTTGAGGCTGCAGCATATCGTAACACAAAAGAAATGCAAATAGCATAGTTCATTTGTTCTAGCAAATAAACTGTGAGATAATTTGGCTTGCTTTAACTAGAAAAACCAAACTTAAGGTAGTTCAGGATAACAAATGCAAGGAAAGCAAGAGTGCAGTTCTTACCATATTTGTATTTTAAAATATATGACACTCAACCTAATAGAAGTAACACAATCTGAAGTGCAGGAGTTAATTTTTCACAGGTTTGTAAAACAGTTTCAACAATATCTAGAGCCAAAATTTGATCATGGTATTTGTAATGGTAACAGTCAAAGAACAATTTAAGAACTTGACAATGTCTAAGCAGATACATGAAAAGAAGAAAACGCAGACAACAGAAAGCTCATTTCTTTGAGGCTGAGGGAATTATTATAACTGAAAGGAAGGAAAGCAGAATTTGCTAGCAGAGAATGTGGACAGTGGGTCAGCATTGCTACAAAACACAAAGATTTCAGAGGAAAGGAAATGCGTATTCCCCCCTCAGAGCCCTAGAGAACAGAGAGACTCCTGTTGGTACTTAAGCAAGTAAACTAATCCACAGCTGGGAGTCATTCTTGTCTGATCAAGCATTACCACCTATCTCCTCAAAACGGGGGGGAAAAAGTACAAGGAAAAGCAGCCTGATGATATTGAAACAAAGGGAAAATATGGCAGAGTATGAAAGGTGGTATGACAGTAATAAATGGGATTGGAAGAAAAAATTCAAGTTGTAGACAATTGGACTGACAATCCACTAGGGTTTATATCCAAGATTGCACATGGTGGAAATGGAAGAAAACCCTTTTCTGTGCTTTCAAAAAATCCATCTCCTATTGAATAGTATAATTTCCTGCATTAACAGTAACTATAGCAACTAGGAATAAATGTAGGAAAATCATCCATACCCACAGCAGTAACAGAACATCTGTGCATCAAATCTTCAAATTACCAAGTTGTCAGTTCTGAAGACAACTGGTTCATTACAAGACTTATAACACAAAGAATACCATCAGAACGTGGAATTTTTCAAACAGCATCTAAAATCTTGCATGATGCTTTGAGAACTAACACCACTCTTCCTACTAGAAGAAACTATAATCTTGTGGCAACATTTGTGAACGCACCTCAAAATATGCAAATCAGTAGTATTTCATCTACAACAGCTCTTCCTAATGGCAAAATTACTGTGGTTAGGCTAAACAGTAAACACAGCAGCAGAGAAAGGGTCTCAGCAAAGAAGCATTACAGAAGACAGAACAGAAATACACTTTTTCTACACTGAGATTCTAAGTACAGAATAAGAGTACTTCCCCATCACATCCTGAAAACCTAAATGTATAGCATATTGCAAAGTGGTCAGAAGAAATTAACTGGAGACCCCCACAAAAATTAAGTATGTGAGTGTTTATTACCCTTGTATTTCCAAGAAATACCCTAACTTATTTTGCAGTTCAAAGGAGAGAGAATATTTGTTAATAGGTATCCTAAGTGTTCAGCAATTAGGTGGCAGCACTCTACTGCAGTTGCTTCCAAGAGACCTGTTCATGTCCTCTAGCTGCAAGCCTAAATGATGTCACTCCTCTGCCCAAATGGAAGGACTTGTGCCAAAATCAGTTTTCCTAAAATCCCTTCAGAAAGAGCTGTATCAGCTCTTCATGAGGTAAAAATTCTAAAAATCAGCAGCATTACATCACCTAAATTGCTTTGTCTCTACACTATCAAGATAGAGAGATTTGAAATTAGATACTAATCCCATTCCTGCTCTGCCATTAACTGATTGATTTGGGGCAAATTAAATGTTTGTCTCTCCCATCTTTTTGATTGACAGGTCAATCTCTGCATAGTACAGAGGAACGCTGGCAGACTTGGCCACAGTACTTGTAAAGCACATTGATCAATAAATCAACCTTTGGACTATTTGAGTAGAGAAATATTTTTTCCCCCCACAAGCCCTGTACTTAAAGTTCTGAAAATACAGTGATTCTTTTTCAAAGCATTGGGAATCACAAGCCATCACTGTTTCCACTTCACTCTCTTTGCTTTATTTCTGGGAATCAGTGCATTCCTCTATATGCATCACCCTTCAAAACTGCTCCAGTCTTCTGCAGCTGAGAGTCAATAACAAAGTGTTAGAGAAATCAAAGCTAGCTGTACATTCATAGGCTTTCAAAAATCAATAAGTAACTCATGTTTTTAAAAGCATTATTGATACAATTAGAATCTTTTTACAGAGATTCTGATGACAGATTTTGTTTTATTTCTTTTCATACTACCTGGCAATGTGACCTGTATATTCCCTGGGTGAGTGACATGAAAAACTGTTTTTCCTGTGAAATAAAGTATCTGATGTTGGCTCTCCAGGATTCACATCGAGGATTGTCAAAACTTGTTTGAAATTGGTCATTGCTTCCTTGTTAGTGAAGCAGATACAGCACTATCCATTTTACTCTACAGACTACATTTAAAAATTGCACCTGCAGCATTGGGTGTTCCCAGTATGCTAAGCACCACTACTGCCACCTAAGTAACAGCTGATTTTGCCTAAAAAATGATCAGAGTTACTCACAATCAAGGAACACCAAGAATTTCAAGTATGATCTTGATGTTTTTTCCTTCTGATATATTACAGTTACTAAAATAAAGGTCAGGCTGCAAACACATATCTATTTCTAAATGGCTAAAACATTATTTCATTCTGGCAAGTAAAACTCATCTGTAAAATATGCGTGCCTCCTTTAGCCAGTCATCTATCTTATGAACTATTACTGAGGACTGCTCTGTGGTCTTCTCTATTAAGGTTATCTATCACGTCCCAAATTAAGGGCTTGAGCCTGTGTAGAAAGGACACGTATTGTAACAGCCCTCATCAGTTGAACCCTGGTGCCATTGGAGACCACATTTAGTTGCTCCTTGCCCCAAATTATTTAAAAAATCAGCAGGATTTTTTTTGCCTTTAAGGAGCAGTCAGCTCTTCTTAAATAAAGCTAATGTACCAAGAAATAAAGGATCAAGACAAACGTGAAACAGCTCATGTCTGTTTAGCTCTAAAGCTGGTAAAGGACAATAGTGCAGTTACAACTATGCACAACCCCATCAAAGGATTCTCCTGTCAAAGATCAGGCCAAAACAATAACTAGTTGTTAAGTTTTCAATTTAAAAACTATAACATGCATAACAATTATATTCCGTGATCTTGTTATAAGCAGAAACAACTGAGCCTTTTAGTTAATGTCATCAATTCTCAGTTTGGTCACTGTTCAGCCTCCTCAACTTTCTCAGCTGAAGTCATACCCTATTAGACAACAAGAGGACAGGTACAGCTGGGATCTGCAGGCGGAAGCCAACATCAAGCCCCCACCCACTTGAAAAGAACGAACAAGCTATGATCTGTGAAAACATGTTCTTTCAGTATTCTGATAGCAAGTATCAAAGCCCCTTCAATGTAGAAGTTCACATTGAACTGGGTGTTCAAGACTTGTGTGAGCTTTTAACAGTCCCGACCAGGACACGCAGTCTCGAGGAGAAAGATAAATATGTAATATTCCGAAAACTCCAGGCTGTCAGTTATCAATAAAACCTGAGATTCTCTACCTCTATCAATTAAAGCAAAATACAGCAAAGAGTATGTTCCAAATGAGTAAGAAATCAGCACAGAACACTACCACGGATCACCACAGATCCACAAACTCCCATGCTTGTAACTGTATCCCAAAACTTAAGATCCTAAAAAGCAACATAAAAGAAAAGCAAGCAGATCTTTTGTTCACATTAAACTGCACAGACTTCTCTCACTCGGGCAAGAGGATTTCAAACCATGCAGTCTAAAGCAGTGTCAGCCATGCATTCCTCAACTCCAGGACACAGGTGGGCCTCTCATGCACACTGAGCACCACATTGCTCTGTCAGTAATGGGCACCGCAATGTGGCACCAGCAGCTTGTGTGAGAATTTCAGTCTCCTTGGTGCCAGATGCTTGCTTAATGACTTACTGTAAGTTTATTTCTTACAGGTGGGTAGGGAAGCTACATTTGTTAGGGTTATAATTCCAAAGTAACATGTAGCATGGGGACAAACTTCTTCAACAAATTTGCTCAGAAAACTTTTTGGTTGATGCTCACCCTGGATTTATGGACTGAGCATTCTTGATTTTAAAAATTAGGAATATAAACAGCTTTGCTAGGTCATTACTGCCCAGCTCTTCCTTTTTTACATGCAAAATGTAATATGTGTGTCTATACAGTATACTATAAGCTAGTAGTACTGCAGTCATAGTATGCATTAGCATAGTACATATTATATACACACTGTGCAGTCTCTATATATGCACAGCAATTCTTACAAACATTTGCTTTTAAATGGGAGCTGTAAGCTGAAGCAGCTGGCTGCAAAAATGCCCTCTGCCGTTGTGATGATTCCCACTGGGTCACCTGCCCACCTGCTTTTGGCACAGATACATCACTGCCTGGTGCCTCCTGAAGACCAGCTGACCTTACCTCGGTGCTGGTGCTAGAATGGCAAGTGGCTACACGTGCTTTGCTTTTTGCCAACACTCGAGCAAGACCCACACCAGCATGAATTTGAGTCATTCTCTACAGCCTTCCCCTGAACTCCTTTCATCAGCAGACTTTGATGTCATTCTTTTTAAAAATTAATGCATTAATGCTCTGAGCAAGAAGACCTTGACAGGGAATAAAACTAGTTCCAAGGTTCTCTCATGCTCATTAGCTTCTTTCTAAATATTTCCCATTATCTTGTGATTTTGTTACATACAAACCCTAATGCTGCATAGAATTCACTTTATATCATCCCTTGCCTACTAATAGGATTCTAATTATTATGAAGAACTAAACCATAGACTATCAGGTAGACAATGGCCAAGAGAAACAAAAAAGACTCTTCTTTCTTTCTCTTATACTCAGTAAGAGACAACCACCATGGCCAATGTAAACAACTAAAGGCTTTAAACATTTTATATACGTAGACATATGTGGCCAGATACCCCATGAAAATCTAAACTCTGTTATGTACACTCTACAGTTGTTCTGGCCAAAAAAAATCTTCAAATTTCCATTAATCAAACAACTAAATCTCACACAAGATTGAGTATGAGGCTTTTCTGCCCTGAATTCAAAAGCAGAGAGCCAGCTCTGGTGTTAACTATCCAATGGCATAAGGTACCCAGTTAAACAACAAGCCTGTGCTCAGGAATATGTGACACCAAGAACTGATGTTATCTGACATGCTCCTAAGTACCACCCAGCTGCCTGGAAAACGTTGCTTTGATTTCTCAAATAACACTTGTCAATATTCCAATAGTTTGTCATTTAGACTTTCTTTCAAAGAGAAAACCAGAAATTACAACAATTACATGTTTTCCTGAAGAAACTGACCATTTTAAAGACTTGATACCACTGGAATTTAGAAAGTATTTTCTGTTTAGCTGTCCAAATGTGATACCTCTGTATATTTAACTACATTCTTTCAGAAACAATCTGTATTTTACAACAGTTCTATTGTTCCAAAATAACTTAATATAACACAGTATGGTTATGCAGAAGCACAAAGACCAAACCATTCACTGCTTAAGGGCAGTGATAGCAGTGCAGGGTTAAAACCCAGCAAAATACTCCTGTCAATCATCTCTGCCAAAACTAATTCGTCTTCTCAACATCCCAAATGACAAAATTAAGTAAACAAATTATCATAACAATGACAAGTGAATGACCTGCAGCTAATGTCTTCTCTGCTGTAGTTACCTCTAAGTCTTAAAATCTGGTATTGCACGGCCCCAAAACGCAACAAGTAAGGACACTTTGCAGCTTAGTGATCAGGTCTACATTTTGCTGTCTTTTCCAGGGAAGACTATCCAAGATTATGCAGTGAGCACTTCCCAGTCGTCCTCCCTTTCTACAGTGTACCAGCACCTACTACAGCAAGTCGTCTGCACAGTGAAATGCAACCAGCTACAAAAGAGTCATTTTGGGTTGGATTTATTTCTGACCCATATTATACTCTGTACCAAGACAGTTCCAAAACCCAGACATTCTGCAATCATAATTGATACTCATGAGGTTCAAGGAACAGGATACGAATTCTGGCTGGCCACAGTAACCCAGCTAAGCTTGTTGGGTTACTAGCAAGCCACCTACAAAGCCTCTTTCCCTGCTTCCCACCTCCTCCAAAAAACGTGCCTGCAGAGACACTTCCAAGTTAGGTTCAGAGCATGCAGACAAAACTTGCTCTGGTTGTTAGGAACTCTGCATGCAGTGTTCTCTGCTATCTCATCTGAAACGAGAGACTCATTAAGGCATAGAACATCAAGATAAGGACCCTGTTCTTAATGGCTGACAACTCTATCAGAGCTCTGAACCATGGTCATTAGCACCGCAGATGGCTGAGATTTTTAACCCAAGTCCCTGCAGTTTTACTTCTGCTACAGCTTGAAGAAATTAATGCACAAATGCCATTTGTCACAAACTATGTGAAAAAAGCCAAGTTGGGTGAAACTGCATTTGCTGAGAATAAACTTATTGCTAATAATAGTCAGATTTGGGTAAACAAATATTTCTCTCGTACAGATAATCAATTCTCCGCCGATATACTAAAATTCAAAACTGACAAATACCAGCCAAGCCAGCAACAGATTATTATGTTGCATAAATAAAAACAATACAATAGGTGGCTTACAGCACATTACAACATCAGCTGTCTATGACAATTCACAGGTAATGGTCACTGATAGCAATTGGAGGTGGGTGTTTTTATCATAGCTTGGCTTCTCCGTTTATGCAGAAATCATGTGATTAAATTGATCTTTATTTCTACATACATTACTAAACCCACCAAAGCACAAAGGATTTTCTTTTAATAGAGCACTCTTCCAAGCCATTCAGATGAACCTCTCGGGTAACACAACCCATATCTTTTTAAAAATTCAGCTGTAAGCACATAAACATTCCAAATTACATTTTTTTTTTCTGATATTCCTTTTACGGTATCAATTGAATCACTAATTACTTCAGAATTAAGTACTCTTAGAAGCTAAACTAATAAAAAGAAACTGTTCACTGGGTAGGTTCAAGAGCTAAATCTCAGAGAAAGAGCAGAGCGGCAGTTTCACTGTAAGAGTTAAAATAGGGATGAGGGACAGCCTAGAATGAGACTAAAGCCATACACCTGGAAATACATCACAAAGCATGAGCAATCTCATACACAAAGGATCCACGGGATGGAGATGACAAAGCCTACCACACACTCACAGCAAGTGCCACCTGACTAACTTGTAACAACTGAAAACCTACTGAAAAGTTCATCTGCTTCTTGTGTGTTGTTGACCAGCTGGATCACAGACAGAAATAACCAGCTTCTTGCATCAGCTCACTGAACTGCCAGTAGTTGTCAAAGTAGCTGCAGCTACACTTCACTCTGATATCCAGAAATTACACCTTTGTGGTTGCCTGGTGACTTTTTAAGGGATGAGAACTTGTCCTCATGCTTACCAGAGTCTGGAAGTGCACAGGCAAGTTTCCTAAAGGTGCAGATGCTTTAATAAGAACAAAGAAGAGTAAGACTTCAGGACTACCCATTTGACATACAGCAATGTATTTTTTTGCTTGCATATAGTTAACCTGATTAGTATTGTACCACACAACTAACCAATGCATTAGAAATTACATTCTCCTGTTTAAGAGCTTCCTTTAGTAAAATTAATCCCCTCCTTACATTTTCAATATGGCTGGACTGGAATAAGCAATATTTGTCTGTAAGACAGCATCCTGAAAGACAGGAGAGAGCACTTCTCTGTGTCTCTGAAGATTCATCTCAGATAGGAATATGACATGCAAGCATAAACGATCCTTAAACAAATTGTCTCTGCCCCATCCAATGCTTTTTGGAAAAGGACAGCTTAACCAATTAATAGAATCTAAATCCCATACTCAGAGGAGCAACTGTTTAAGAAAAGACAACATGGCCTTTCACCTGCTGTCTCTGTGGTGCTTTCTGTATGGTCACAGTTACAGAACCCCCACAGCTGTGAAGGATGCTGGCATAGACACTGCCTTCATCACATCTGCAGACATGGAATATATACTGTGATACCTAATCCACTATAAACTCTTCTACACAACTACCAGGCAACAAATTCCCTTGGTTGTATCAAGCCTCACTGGGAATGAAGAGCAGTAAAAACTTGTTTATCTTTGCTTCACAGTCACAGACAAAGCTATTTACCACATTCATGGAAAGTAATGAGATGCTCAGCTAGGAGCTTATCGCTATGATGAAACCTCACCAACAAGTGAACTGACAAATATTTGAGTAAAGGGACTGGGAAGAAGAGGAAGGGAGCTGTGCTCATCTACATCCACTGCTCACACCAACCCTTACACAGTCTGTGATCAGCAATGTACATCAAGCATCTAACAGGACACTTTCACTACAGAGATACTGAACAGAGTTTGGGCAGACTTGGACAGTAAGAAAATGCAGAACCAAATTTCAGAAGAAACATTCTCATCAAATACAGAAATGCATACACAATATGTGTTTAGTAAAGCTACTCTTCCTGTGAGGTAATTTGCTGTCCCATAACTCACATCACCCCAAACCCACTTCGTACTCACTTTTACTGGGGCTACAAAGAATGATTTTAAGAGAACAATAGAAAGTGATCTCACTTCCCAGTGCACTCACTAGCTGAACAGAACTCTAAAGTGTTTTTACTGTAATAAGCAGAATATACTCTGCTGTAATTGCTGGGCTGTTCATTTCAGTCCCCTGGTGGCATTTACTGAAATGCCATCAATTCAAATTCGTTTTCATAAACTCTGCAGTCTGGGACATTGAAACAGCATCCTCTTCCTAGTGTTCTTTTACTATTAAATAGCAAATGAATAAACTAATACCTGAAAAACAGAAAAAATCAAAACAAATTCTATTTATATATCTTGTTTGTTCCAAGACAATTAATATAACAAACTGTGCCTACTAAGATTTGCAAATACACATGAATATGACACAAAGTTACATATCTACCATATAAAAACAATTATGTAAAACCAAACCAGTTCACACAGAAGGTATCTATAAAATAACCCCACTCTGGCAAAAAAAAAAAAAACACCTTTTAAGCCTTCCTCTCTCAAAAAAACCCCAACACCAAACCCCCCCCAAAAAAGAACACCCTCCACAGAAAATCCTCCCCAAATTTCTCCTCACTTTTTAAACTGAGCAAGACAAACAAACCAGAAGCCATAGACATCTTATTTCATCCAGAAGATCAACAGTAACTGCTGTTAAAATTTTAGCCTGCAGAATTTGAGCTTCATAATCTAGGTTTCTTTTCTGTTTTATTTCTCACATGTTTCCTGACACAACAAATGCCCTTTCTATGCACCCATACCACTGAAATGAAAGACAACTGGGTTGATTACAAGAACCAGAGACTACAAAACACTGGCAAGGCCACAGAAGACCATGCAGTATTTACTGCTGACAAGAAGAATGACTTTAATGTCCCTATGCCACTTTCCTCACAAATTTATTTCTACCAAGGCCATTAATCAATATGTGTCACTGACACGGCAGAATCTGTCAACCCTCTTGGTTGTTATATTGCTGCAGAAATCACCCAGTGCAGCTTCACTCAGAACTGACACCTGAGCTGAACTCTGGGAACACTGTAGCAGTCGTCAGTGAAGAGATGATTGAGACCTACCTGCATTGCAACACCTTCCCTTTCAGGCTGGGTAAGACACTTATAGTGATCCATTACAAATATAGGTGGTTTTTAGAATTTTATTTCCCTGTCGCTTAAAGACATTTTCATTACTTTAAAAAACCCCTCATTTCTCTCTCCAAGAATGATTCAGTGGGTCAGAAGAAATGCTTAAATATCATTCAAGCTGTATGCTGTGATTATTTTCTACAGCATCTGGTACACAAAATTTCAGCTTTGTTTACTGATACCACATTTCCCCGAGTGTTCGTGTGACCTCATTTCTTCCACTGGGTCATGAAAGAAATAGGACATCATGATCATCTTCCTCTTTGGAAGACTGAGCAAAAATACACCAGGTGACTTGCTACAATTACATCAGAAAAAAATGGCACTCTGCAATACAAATTGAATTTAACAAATTTCAAACTTATGTCTTTAATACTAAGTATGCTTCCCTCACCTGCTGTTGTTACTTCCTAGCTCAATGATCCAAACTAAACAAGCTAGAAGTGATCTCAAACCACATCCTGAAACTTTAGTTCATACATGGGCAGGCAGCCCAAAATCAACACAGGAAGTGAGTATGTCTACAAACTATCTGTAGGATACTTTAACACTGCACAACAGATGTTATGAGCTCAAACCTCACTTCTGTAGAAAGCCACGATAAAACGACAGTAGGGAACTTTGGAAACACATACTACCTAAAGAAAAGATTTTTTTAATCAAAGAAGGAAACTCAAGAATGAGAAAAATCTAACTTCAACTAAAATTAAAAATTGCCAGCTCAGCCTCTCCTCCTTTCCTTGGTTCTACTGGTAGGACCATTTGGCTGCAACCAAGAAATTCACAGCCAAATGAAAAATGTGTCACAAGGAGTTAAACTCCTCTGATATGTTGCAAACATTTTATTAAACTCAGAGTAATTATTACTACCTTTTAAAAGAAAAAACACAGCACTGACAGGAAAAGGAATTGTTACACTGCATTCCCACCTGCATAACTTAAAAGCAAGCGTGTGTTCCTGGGTGTAAATATACAGTCCTTGTCCCGATACATTTTCCAAGTCAGACTGAGTTATTCCCCTAATGCCTTGACAACAACTTAATCTCAGAACAGTGTAGGGTCTGCCACATCCTGCCACCCTCCCAACTTCTAGGGTAACATCCAAATGCATTCTACTCCTTATTCCCTCTCACAGTGCACCAAGACAGCTTAATGAGGAAGCTTCAACAGTGAGTATCAGCAGCAAATATTTTTATAATCAAATACAGGGCATTATTACAACACAGGCTGTCAACAAGTGAGCTGTAAGCTACAGAGAGAAAGGAAAGTAGAAGATAGCAACTGGTAGTTGATGAAGACAGCTCCTAATAAGTTTGTCATCCATAATCAACTTTAATAAAATTTCCTTACAAAGTTGTAAGATTTTTCAGTACTCCCCAGCACGGTCTCACAAAGCAAATACACTTCTCTTCCTCCAAAATCCAACTGCTGGCACTCAGAAAGCACACCACCTTCTATCAATTTAGAGGCCTATCAATCACACAGCACAGCAGGTAGACAACTGAATCCTGCCTTTTTCCTCACTTCTCCTGACAAAAGGAGTAATTTACAAGTAACAAGAGTACTGCTTTGCTCTGATATGCAACAAACTCCAAATGGTAACAGTCCCATTTCAAGCATTATTTACAAAAATGCTCTAAGCAGAAGAACTCACAGGTTGTCAAAAGGAATGACGAAAGTCCTTGACATTCATCATTATAGTCCCTTCTCTTTGCTGCTTAAGTGTGGGAAAAAACAGAGCTACTCCCTCAGAGCAGAAAGAATACTGCTGATTACTTGATTATTAGGTAGATTGTAATTTAGAAAAAACAAGATTCCAAGTCAGTATTACTACACTAACATAAATAAAGTCTTAGCTCAACTTAACAGCATGGCGCTTTCAAGAAACAGCAGAGCCCGGCCAAGTAATGATCAACAAAATTTTGTCTAGTAGGTGACAGTTGGAAAACATGGATTTGAGAAAAGTATACCTGCATTTCATTAACGGACTGGCACTATGAAGTTCTTACACATTGCTGCATCATGAAGTGCTATGTAAGAAAGATAGAGGATGAGAACCACTAGGAGTGTAAAAAGAAAAGCCTGGTGGCTGTACCTATTTAAACACATACAGGACAGTTTTCCAGTCCACTAATGAAGGACAAGACCAGAACTCAGCTACACAAATGGTCCTACAGCAGTGCAACTCCACATACTGGAACACCTTAAGCCACATCTTTGACATTACTGTGCATATTCTAGCCTAAGATTGCACACTTTATTAGCTGACATAATTACCAAGAGGAAAATAAACACAATTGAATATTTACTGTGCTCATGAAAATTTATGTAAACTGTTCTATCTATAAACTTCCACTATCTGCTAACACCAAAACACCCCAAAGTGTTTGCTGCTTTGCTTTTCACTAAGGATGCCATTTCTATTGCCTGCTCATAACTGCATTAAACTGTAAAACATCTGGCAAGAAGACAGGTCTGCAATCCAAGCCAAAGGAGATTCAAGTAGAGGAAAACACACAGCCATGGGAGGATTTTCCCTACCCAATCCTCTGCTGCTTTTCTTGTTACATGGTTATTTTTTCCCACCCTACCTCAGCCTACTCAATTACCAGGCACTTGCTGTGTCTTTGCTTCTTCATCACCTCTTGGGCTACAGCCTGAATTCCACCAAGCTCAGAGAACTGCTCCAAATGAACACTGACCCCCCAAGGGGGACTTGGCCCTGTTCCTCAGTGGGTGGGAGATCTAACACCAACACAACCCATTTTCTTTTCTCCCAGGGTGACAGCAGGGGTTGCAGTCCAAGTTATGTAGCCTGAAGTAGTTCTGGAGTCTGGTCCTTACCCACCATGCCACAGAATCTCTGTCTAAGCAAGAAATAAACAGAACAGCTACTTCTAAGGCACCTTTCCCCCCAGTTTGTAAGGTTACATTCAGTTTGCAAACTGTTTTTAATACTTATTAAAAGGCACTATGGAAAAACTTGGAAAAAGCCCCATTGTCCAGCTGCTACTGTTGCAATACTTGCCCACATTTATTAACCTGTAACTATCCTTGGCAACACTTAAGTAACAACCTCTTCAACCACCTGCAGGACAGAAACTTCGTTAACAATACTGAAACATAATATTTGCTTTATATACATGCTTTCTAAAGAAAAACAAGGTAATTCCCCCCCTGGCTTGCCCCCTCTATAAATAGGGCAGATGCAGAGCTGTTCAGTAAGCAGCAATCCTTACACCCACAGTTCATCTGAAACATAGGTGTCATGCCTGTGTATGCAAAGCTTAGGAATTACATGCATGAATCTGTGCAAGCCAAATACTTAAGTATTTAAGGATTAATTTCAATACTGATTTACACAGTATACTTATTTTGGCTCTCTGCTTCATGTGGATTTGGCAGACATGAAGCCTGTATCACTACTTTACATTTTTTAATCAAACTTCAGTAGATGATTTTTAGCATGTAAAAAAACAGTCGTGGCCCCTCCCAAACACTCTGGGCAAGTGCATCCAAACCTGCTTATATATTATGTACACATGAAAAAACAAATACAGCTTTCTGTATTTGAGAGAAATTAAAGCCCTCCAAAAAACACCCCAAAAACCTACATGACAAACCCCCTTCCATTTAGCTGCTAGAAAAGGATTTACTTATTTTTCACTCACAAATTATTAAAAAAAGACAAAAGGCTGTGAATAGCTGGTATCTTCTCAGAAATGTATTCCTTAGCACAGAAATTGTACTTCTATGCCATAATGGGTTTAACTCGCAATTATTTAAACAAGACCCTTCTGTGAGCTCATTTCCTAAGCTATTCAACTAGATCATTTTATAGAAGTTTTATACAAGTTTACTTCATATTCAAAAATCAAGCAGGGATGGATTTTTCATTATTGCCTTCCTACATTCAAATTATTTGTTTAAAGACAGCGGTCTTTCACTGCTGCTTCCCTTAATCACACATCCAAGTGATTAACTACTATGACTTCTTACCTCACATTTCTCTTGTATTCGAGATCAGCTTGGGATCATAGTGTTTTGGCACTGCAATTCAGCTCTGTCCCAGTTCTCTTTCCCTCTTATTCAGGGATGGGTTACTGGCCCCATCTCTTAGACAATAAGTTTAATAATAGCTGTTGAGTTTATTATATTTGAAGGTCATTTTTCACTCCACCTTCAGCAATGTCTGTTCACAAGCTGACCAACATCTGTTGTGTAGAAACCGTAAATTCTTTATGGGGAAATAATTGAATCACTAGACAGAAGAACACCAATATGAAATACATTGCCATTAATTCCCTCCTCCACTTCCAAAGTTCACAATCTGCTGGGAGAGGTTTGTTAGAATGATGTATGTATTTAATTTAATCCAAATGGGAAATACAATAGGTTCCAACATGTTAAGCATACTATGGCCATTATTATCACATATTAGCGGTTATCTACCACATAACCCCACATTTTCCCAAAAATATAGGGATTTCTATTTCTCCATAGTTTATTATTTCTATTCTTCCATCTTAATTCACACATAGCTGCATATATCTTCATCATACAACATGAAGAAGAGAACACCTTGTTCTCTGTCCTTGCAGCCCCTATGACTGCTTTCACACAGGCAAACACTGGAGATCACCATAGGGAACAAAGTTCCATTACTGCTGTAAAACTCTACCCCTCAAGAACTGAATTGCTTTTATCTCCTGAGCTGCTGCATAGTGACAACGAAGTTAAGAACTCTGGCATCCTTTTATAATTAAATAAGCTGGGCAGAAACAATTCATTAAGCTCCCTTGCACACTATAGGAGCAACAACATCCTAAGACTACTCATGTCACAGTTCAAGACCAGTTACTGCTTTGCAACTCAAGCATAGAATACATCAACACATGGTGAAGTTACAGAAAACATCAGTAAACATCAAAAGTGTTTGTACAGGTAGCTCCTATATTTTGAAAAGCAACCCAAAGTAGCTGACAGTAAATAGGTTTTAAGGTGAACATGACCGTAAATCATGAAGGAAAAACCATAGGAACGATGACCAGTGGATTACATATAACATCATTTTCCTCATGAATCTGGGATTAGACACAAAAGTAAAGCCCATCTTAAAATTAATACCAAAATTAAAGCTATTGGGCTATATTTTACTGATTAGTATGACAACAGAAATGCAAATGATGACTTTTTTAAAATGAACTTGCACAAATCCTTTGGATCCAGATTACCATACTATCTAAAATGAGCTCTAGAGCCTAGAGGGACTTTGATACACATCAGCTGCATCAGCATCTTGTCAAACACTTCTGGGTTGTGTTGTACAAAAAAAGCAAAGAGCCTGGAACATGGACTGCCAGAATTCTGCAAAATACCTGATGGGGATTTTGGCTCAGAAGTACAGACAGAGGACACAGCAAGGTTATCAGGCCATCTGGTACTCCCTGAAAATATTCAAAGGAGACATGATATCAAGTGCTTTATGCTGAGGGCATGGGGGGACAGAAAAAAAAGAAATATTTACTGAAATTAAACCACAATAGGCTCAGAAAATAGTATTCACCTCATGCCTAACAGAGCTGATCAATAAACAATGTCCCATGGATGAAATGCTGAGGAGATAAAAATCTAAAGATGCTTTGGGAAAATATAGGTGAAAAATTAAATAAGTTATATAGTTGGAAGAGACTTGGACAAAAAGAACCACTGCAAGAGTCTTCTATATCACTGAAGATACTGAAAATGCTCTGGGCTGAACTGTTCCATGCTTGCAGGGATGAACACAGCACAATTACCACTCCCTTCACGCGCTTAGCCAGGACATGAATCAGTAACCTCTTGCTTTCCTGGGGAATTTATCCAGTTGAAAGGCAGTCAGCACAAGGAAAGAATGGCATCCATACAAATACAGTCCCTCCCTCGGCTCAACTCCGGAGTGATAGGACCCCACAGTGCCCCACACAACCAGAAACCTGTTGTGTCAGAAGGAACTCAGCATACATTATTTTGGCCTGTTCCTACAATGACGTAATACAACCATAGAAAAAGATTCTATTTCATCTGGTGTGTCTTCTCCTTGACACCACTGCAATTGCAGTGTGATCAACTAATTTGAATTTATGGGCAGCTGATGTGGCTCACTTGGCCCAGACTCAAAACACAATGCTTGTCCATAGAAAAGGCAAAAATATCTGGAGTGAGCTCAGAAAAATATGTGTACTCTACATAATTAATCTCTTAAACAATATATTCTCTTGCAGATAGTATTACTGTCTCAGTAAGTTTCAAGTTAAAAAATTCTGACATTAAACAGTCTCAAGTCGTAACTGTCCAGTACCATGAGAACCTGGTCATTTTTCTCTGAAAACAAGCCAAAGAAGGAAAACATTGCCTTTTTCATTCTATCCAGAAATACTACTGTAACAGATCATTAATAACCTTTCTTAGCATGAAAAATAAATCCTTTCATTTCAAAGTTGTGCTTGATGTTAACTTTTTTCTAAAATTTAATTCAAAGTTAACTTCAATCAGAGGTGGGGTTTTTGCTATTCAAATTGATTTGGTTTGGACTAAGAGTCACATATTTCTAAATAAAACAAACTACATGTGAAGATGGACCATTATAATTAAGTTTAATAAGGAACCAGAGCATTGTTCAAACAATTTGGTTTAACGTGTCTTGGTCACATGGATTTACTGACAAACTCTTGTTTTCACGTAAAACACAGAGCCACAAACAAAAGCCACCACAATTCAAACCACACAGATCTGCCTAACTGCAGGCAGCATTACAATCCCCTCACCCCAAGCTCTCGAATCCCTGTCCATCTGTACTTTAAACCACAGCTCTATTTTCAGCTACTCCATCACTCTTCCACAGGGGGAGAAATGAGAAGTGTCAAGAGCTACTGAACATAGAATTTTCACAGTTGGTCAGCACATCAATGCTCAAACAGCTGTTTTCATAATCATGGTACACTGAAGAAAGTACACTCATTAGCCTCTAACTCATACTCTTTTATGCTGTTATCACGTTAGACACAGCTCTGAAGTACGTAAAATTTGGAGATTTAATTTCTTACAAGAAATGTGTCATGTAAAGCCCCACATTTCCAAGGACAACAGACTTATTACAGTTTGCATTGTCAAAATTAGATAACCTCATCATTTACAAAAACAGGTTAGATTTGTGAGAATTAGGATGCAGGAACAAGACTCAAAACCAACACAGAGCTCACATCTACTCTAATACTTCTGAAGGCACCAGGCTACTGTGTTTTTCCCTTCCTTCTTCACTCCTCACTATTGTAATCATCATACAATCACCTTTCTTCTATTAGAAGCAGGAACATTTCCTTTTCAGTGTATATCTAGAACATAAGAAATACCACAGGGAGACAAACTTCCAATACACTGAAGGCACATACTCCTAAAGAGGAGGGCCATGGAGCAAAGTCCATCTCTGAACTTCAATCAATCTAAACAGCTCTAAAGACTCAGAGGCTCTGAAAGAGAAGTTAAATTACTAGTCACTAGGACACTAATGCTTCACCAACAGCTTTGTGTCTGCTGACACAAGCTTTCCCTACTTCAGGTCAAAAAACAAACAGTGCTTCAGATAGCATTATTTTTAATGAGACAGTCCTGCTCACATTTTCACCCCTTTGGTTCAGCCGCTTTTCTAAAGGAGAAAAAAAATACAGAACTTAAACAACCTAACAAGCTTGAATCCCTTCAGCATTGCACACACTATCCAACTGCTTTCAGTTGAGGCTAAAAATAAAATAAAAATTAAAAACCCAGCAAAATGCCTCAAAACACACCAAAGAAATCCAGAAACTATGAAAGTGATAGCAAAGGTAGGATGGTCTCTGACCCACAGATCAACAGCTGCTGCATGGCTCATCAGGAACTGATGACCAATTTTTCTTCTACTTCCACAGGGTGACACCTACAGAACTGTCCACCTCTGGCACTGTACTCCCTTACAGCAGCTCCTACAGGAACAGATGTTATGAGCTCATTTTGTGTGTAGTGCTCATAAAAAACACCAGATGTTTGGAAAGAAGGAGGAACAATTTAGAGAGAATGTACTTCAGCAAGGACAGTGTTTGAGGCAGTGAGCATTATGGAGATACCAAAATACTGTGTGGGTCTCAGCTGGGAAAGAGAAGATGATGTGACATTTAATCCTGCAGCAAGGTCAGCACTGTGCAGAGCAGCTGGCCCACACATCCTGTGGCAGGACAGCCTGCCAGTCCTTCCCTTGCAGACTCCCTTTTGCTCCAATACCCATCACAGAAGCAAACACCAGCCAAGTTCATTTCTATTTTGTGCTCTGCTCTGTGCACTCCTGTCAGTACTGACACGTTGTGATTGTGCCTTTTTTCTTTATGAGCAGTCAATGGGAATGTCATTAGTAACCTCACAGCTCAACAACAGGAAACCACCAGGATTTCAGGAAAAAAGATGTGGGTCAGTACCCCAAGCAATTACTCTAGGTAACAATTCCCGAGCTATGACAGTCAGATGACAGTGCAGTGCCAGACAAAAAATGATCAACAACTGCAAGTGAACTGGGTTAGACACTTCAGCAGCCACTGGCTGCAGCAGGGATGCCACTAATTAGCCGTGGAAGCACAGGATGCACTGGAAACCACAATGTACCACCACCTGTCTGCCAGACTGCGACTGGTATTTCCTCCAGCCACAGATACAACACATTAGTTTATAACTCAAATATAACTTGCTTATAGTGTTTAAAGTACTAGAATAAAATTTCCTTATCCTAGTAAGCAGGAAAAAGGCTCCTGACTGACAGATCTGGCTCCGTCTTCTAAGCTTCAGCAACAGTAAAAGCTCTACAGTGCTGAAGAAGAAAACGTGCTGGTAACAAACAATGGCTGTGCCCACTGTTCCAGCTCCACACAGCGGAACCCAGAGAAAGTTCTGCTTTTCTTTCACCAAAATAAACCAGGACCAACACTGAACTTCATACATTTTGCAGCATCAACGCAATTTCTTTCAAAGCTCTCAACCTATGAGTAGCTCAAGAACCACCTGCCATTTAAATTTCAGGTTTTTTTACAATAAACCTCTGTAGTCTAACAAGAAGCTCAACGTTATCCAAATTTCAAGATAAAAAATTCAACTTATGATTCAAAACCAGTAATTTTGTATGAAAAAAATGCAGATCTGAATTTTACCTCAAAGAGTGTAGAACCACGGGAAAATAAATTAGAAAAGAAAAAGAACAACCTGCAAACATCACTGATAAAAGAAGTTCTCCCCCCTGCTGTTTGTATGCCTCTCCAAACAGTTTCCCACCTCCTTCACTGGAAAAACATTTTGCAGAAAAATAACAATTTCCAATGTATTTTTCAGAAAACAGAAGACTATTTCTTTCACAGTATCTCAACCAACATCAACAGTGACTATCACTAGTGGAAACATCTGAATTCACAGTAAGGAGATTCTCTCTTCTGGTTTTACTTCTAGGATATCTTGAACAGTTGAGATCTCAAGACTGAATTTCTGGATGCAGTTTTGTTGGTTTGTTTAGAAACCGATTTCCCAATTTGTTCTCAACACTGCTGCCAGATTTCTTTCTGTTTGGCACAAGAAGCAAACGTGATTTAAACAGGATCTAGGTTGTGGACAATTGACAATTTCTCCAATAGCTACAATTTCTTTTTTTTTGGTGTTTCATCTACCATCCTTAAATCCCTTGTTCCTTGCACGACCTTGTTCTTGCTCCCCTCCATGTGTCACTGTGCACTGAGCGAGACAAGCTCTGCTGCCTGAGCAGTGCTCAGGGACTGTGGGTGGAAGGACAACCTGTGACTGCTCACTGAGGTCACACCAGGCAGCAAATGTGCTGTCACAGAGGGGAAAGGGAACACCTCGTTTCAAATCATAACCACAGCACACAGCTTGCTAAACTTCACAAGCCGAAAAAAATAACACCAAGATTTTACTCTGGGTCTAGGTAAAAGTCCTTTCTGCCCAGTTCCTCTGTGACGGACAAACTGCTTTGACAGAACTGACACATAAGTTTTCTCAAGAAATTAAGCAAATTGGTTTCCAATGATTACTTGTGTGACAAAATGGATTTTTAAACTGTCCTCTAAGTCATACTGCTTGACCAATAATTAGACAAATATGCAAGAAAGACATTAAAGAACCATGTTACCCATTTTAACAAATATCAGCCTGTCAGAGGTGCTAGTAATGCACATCTGAAGAAATCTGGCAGTAAACACGTAAATAGCATGTAACAACCCGCCATTTATCCCTATGTGCCCAACATGAGAGTAAAGAGTAAAACCATTCTTCCCCAAACTGGGAAAAATAGGAAAAAATAAGTAAGGGTTGCACCATTTTCTCTATAATGTTTAAATGGAAGGAATCCTGCATTGCTGAAATACTTTTAATTCTAAAGCACACTGTACTCTTCATCCTCCTACTCTCCAAGGAAAGAGCTTTGGCACTAAAATTTGAGATTAGTGCCCAGCAGGTGATGATTACAGTGGCATGAAATGCAAGAACCACAACATTAAATTGTGAGCAGTGTTCAATCAGCTTAAAAACAAACAAAAAGCCTCTCCCAAACCACACAACTAAAAGCACAAACCATACCCATTAAAGTTCCTGTTTGGGCAGAAGAAACACTCTCAATACAGCCCTCAGTCCTTTCCACTAGACATTTAAGACCCACTGAAGGAAAGCAGCCTGCTCCCCACTCCTTGACAGTGCAAATCAGGGTCAGCTGTGCATGAGACCCATCTAGTCATGATCAAGCTTTTGTTTAAAAATACAAATGCATTAAAATCCCCACAGTTTGTATAACTGTGTTAACTTGATACTCCAGTCAGGCCCTTGCTAGTAAGGGGTCACAACACTTAGGCTGTGCTTACTGCTCTCCTCACCAAATATTTACCAAATACAGCAATAACCACTACAGAAATAAATGAGTTTTATAAAGTAAAATAATACTATGTAAAATACACATATAAGTAAAATGAATACACAGCAGTTCAGTTAAGAATTTTATCAGCCTAGCCGCAACAATTTTAAAAAAAATTTCCAACTTCTAAGAAACATAATTTGTCTTAAAAACAAAAAACAAACTTCCATTGCTCAGTGTGTGGGCCACAGATTAACAAGGTCTGCTGGAGTCAAAATATTTATGTGCCTAATTACAGTCAATGACAAACAATTACTTACCTTTAGAGAATGGTATCTTGTGTGACACTGCCTGTAGGATTCTGCGATGAAGATGAACTAAATACTTACCATTCCAATGCTTCCTGGAATTTGTTTCATTTCCATTTTTTCCCTTTGAACAAACCTGTCAAATTTTGTCCAAACCAAAAGGCATGAGACATTTCAAAAAGCAATGACTTTATTTGTAGACAGAAGAAGACTTTATTCAATGTTTACCTCATTCTACAACACATAGTGACCCTCACATTTTTTTAGCTGACTGAATTCACTTTCTTTCTTCCTGTTGTTTGTAGGTTCTACATATATTCCCATAATTATTTTAAAGAACTCTTGAATACTGATAGCAAACCTGATAGCAGTTCTCAGTTTTTAAATAAATATAATTCAAAACAGTAGTGACTGCACATGATGTGCCTCATGGGTTGCCCAAGAAAACAGTGGTAGTTCATATCTTAACTAGAGATTGTCACACACAAAAAGAAAATTCCATTAAAAATTCATGTTATTTGCTCTTCAAAAGATGTTTCACATTTTTGTTCTTCCAGTATTTTGTCAGAATAACTACCAGAGCACTTAGCTCACAGGAAGTATTTCTGCTACCCTCAAATATTTGTCAAATATTTGGGCTACCCCCTCCAGTATTCTAGCACATCTAGGTTTGGAATTTGGCTGCATGCTCCTTTAAAACTAAAAGAATAAAATTTAAGTTAGAACAAAATTCTTTGATGTTGCTGTTCCAGAGGGAAAGTGAAATTCCTGACTTTAATTCTTAATCGAACATTGAAGGCTATTCATGCTTTATAAAACCCCAGACAATCAACACAGGCAAAAAAAGAACCTCACTTGATACTTCAAAGGAAAACCAAAACCTTCTCCCACTGGTTACAAACCCGGCTGAGTTTCACAAGTTTCACCAGACTTATAGACGAGAAGGTTTTCCCTCTCCTAGACATCTTCTGTATTCTCATAAACTAGCTGCAAGTCTGCACTTTTTAAAATTTTCCTTGACTTAACCAACTCTTAAGTATTAAAAACTGCAAAATCGACCAAACGTACTTATTACTCAGCCATGGTGGTGTGGAGCAACAAACCCCTCAGCAAAGTCTCCGTCGTTGTCACTAACCTTCATTTTTTTTTCCACAGGAAAGCGTCTGGGATCTGCTCACTGTACTGCTGCCTTCACCAGCATCTCCTGTTCTGTCCTGTCCTTCCACAGCACATCGAGTGGGAAAAGCAGCTCCATCTTCTCCTCAGAAGCAACACCACCAAAGCCATCATGTTTTACTGCCTTCCCTTAGCCACGTATTCCCCAGCTTCTGCTTCTCCCTCTGTGGCCCTCACAGCCTTTATGTCCCTTTCGTGATCGACGGTCCCTCAGAAGCATTTTTTATCAAACAAACGGGCATCTTGTCTCGGCCACCTCCCAGCATTTACACTGGGTTTTTCCAGCAAGAGCAGTCACTAGCCGTGCCTTTTCGAAGCTCAAATAGCCAAAACCCAGCCTGTTGCTGCAGCCTCCCCTCACAGGTCAAGCGCGGGAAGGAAGACTCACCACCTTCTCTCAGCTCACCTCTGGCCAACCGGGACCCACCTCTCAGGTATTTCTGCTCTCTTCGCAAAGTCAAGACAAAACTCGAATCGTCCCCTGAGCTGAAGCGCCCTTTTAATGCCCTCTCTCAGCGCAGGGAGGGGTCCCCTCGCCCCTCAGGTGCCCTCTCCGCCACCGCGCCCCCTCACGCGCGCCCGCCACAAAATGGCGCCGGCGGCTCCCTCACAAAATGGCGCCAGCGGGGCAGTCACAAAATTCACAAAATGGCGCCGGCGAGGCACTCGCAAGATGGCGGCTGCAGCGCCTTTGTGAGGTGTCGGGGTGCAAGAGCCCAGGCTTGGCACCACTTTCGCTTGACGCGAAATCGGGAAAAAACCATAAAAAGTTCCCCAACACCATGCCTAAGAGCCTGAGGCACGGGGTGGGATTTTTTCCCCCTCATACCACAGTTCTGACAGCCAAGGAGTTCACTCCCGAAGGCCCAGGACTACTCTCCGTTTCCATCTAAATAACCAATAAACACACTTGTGATAATACATAACACTCAATAAAGGTTCCGTGTAGTCAGTGAAAAACCATCAAAATAATAAAGATAAGCCATAAGATGAGTCTTCTTCCATGAAGTCACTTCAAAAAAAGGGTAGGAAACATATAGTCCACAAGTTAATCCAAGCGACCAGCAACGCGGTTGCTTTGCACCCTGAGGAGGCTGCTATGTAACAAAGAAGAGAAAAGAGGAGGCATTGGGGGTATTTAAGCACCATTTTGGCTACAAGATACAGTGGTCTTCTCCCAATGAAAGTGTATCTGTTAGCCAGGGGGGAATTGTAACCACGGCAGTAACACAGTTCTGCTCTCCTGTACCAGAGCACATCAATCGCCTTTTGAAAGCGCTGACAAACCTCTCAAGGCAAGTCTCCTTCCTTGCAGAAATGGCTGGGCCAGGCTGGGGAGGTAAACAACATGTTGACAGTACAGTATTAATCTCAGCGCCAAGAGGAAAGGACAGATGGACTCACTTTTCCTCTGAAGGATAAGTGTGAGGTTGTACCAGGCAGCTTAAATAACAGAAAGGAAAAAGCAACAGAGATGAGAGAAGGAGAGGAAGCAAGATTGACAAGGTAATTTACTATCTATTCTTTGTGTTTCAGGTAACACACCTCATCGCTCTCTAATAAAGCTTTCAAACTTTCCCAGATGCTCTCAAATGGCATCCTGGCATAAAGCGATTTTTCTGCGCAGATGCATTATTTTCTCTTTATCTGTTGTATTTAAGGACGAACTGGAATGTGCTCTACCAAATTTTCTACCTACTCTCCTAGGCATAGATGAAAAAAACACAAAGTAACACTTCTCAACATTAACAGCCTTGAAGAAAACAGAAGTAGCAGAGCAACACTAAAAACACCCAGTTCATTTCTCCTTGGATTAGGCGGATTTATCCGCCAGCTGAGCTACTGCTTCCTGTAGCACACCACATTCCAGCTTGACCTTTCCATTTTTAGTCCTCCCAGGACTGATATGAAATGAAAGAGGAGGAAAACTGGACTCTGTACTTCAGCAGATGGCATCTTCCATCCTGAGTCCGGGGCTGAACCAGGGCTCCCAGGCTGTGGTTTGGGGCATTTGGGCAGCAGGGCTTGCCAGCTCTCAAACAGCCTGAACAAGGACAAACTGTTTCAGCCACTTGTGTCCTTGGAAATGTCCATGTTTTGTTTGTAAAAGACAAGCAAGAGAAATATTGCCTCAGCTTGGGAGTCACCCAAATCGGGCAGATGGAATCACGTCACTTTGCTTACACAGTTATTCGCATCCCCCCTTGGATTCAGCTCTTCTTTCCTTTAACCACAGACTGCAAAGTTGTGTTCTTCAGCAGATTCACCTCACACAGTTACAGCCATTCATTGAGCTTCAGGTTGACACTTTGTCCAGCTCCTCAGAGGCATAACACAAGATCTTGTCGATATTTCTTTAGTAAAAATACTCGTTTCTAACCGTAAATCTAAAAGCTGTATCAAAGGAATATAACAATGTCATTTTCTTTTGGTCAGAGCACATGACTTCAGGGAGCTTTGTCTGCAGAAGAGGTGGCACGTGTAATGTGTGCAAATTCAACAGTTTTGTGTGCAATTTAACTTTCCAAAAGACACAGCAAAAAATTGGTACCCCAAGTAGTTTCAAATTTGAAAGCATATTGACAGCAGTAAAATATGTCTTTACACTACAGAACAAAAGATGCAACATATTTGATGTGTCTGATTGCATCTCAGGAAAAATCACAAATACAAGGAGACTGACTGCAACAAGGACAGGACAGATCCCAGAAGCCTGTACTATTCACTAAAGAATGCCAGAAGATTTCCCCAAAGGCACAGGAAACTTGTAGCACAGTGACTTGACCTTTTACAGGTGCTGTCACAAACCCAATGGACACCTAGATTTTTGTGCATAATTTTTTCCATAAGTATTTCTGATGCAGGAATATTTGGACACCTCAATAAACAGAGGGACACTATACTTGCATCTTCTGATGCTGAGCCAGCTACCAGTGTAGTGAAATGGAGAAGAAATAAAGATTCAAAGATGTCACTGTTCTTACTCTATCACCTGTTAAAGGTCATGTTTGGGAAACTAAGACCTAAGGAGATGTCATTAGGAGCATTCAAGCATGTCCTAGGCAGAAGACATCACTTGGAATTAATGCAACTCTCTGAGAAGACAGCCCTTTAAAAAAAAAAACCAAACCAGCCAACAAAAAACAGCTACAACATTTTAAAGGGGGGAAAAAATACTCAAAGCGGAGCTAAGTTTTAAAATTTTCGGTGTTCGTGTCTGATCAGAAAGAGGCTTTCATAGAAATGTAGCAGTATTTCTGCAAAGATCAGACCTAGAAGCTGCAGTTACTTCAGATGCTCTGCTCACAAAGAACCTTTTCATTTTTTGCTTTATTGTTAGTGATCATGAAATGAGTTTAAAAAAAAAGAAAGTCATTAAGCATTCAGTTTGAAGTTTTGCTTGGAAATAATCATACATTATAGCACTTCTGATGGAATAATTATTGACTACATATTAATGTATTAAGTTAGGTATGTTAACAAAAGTTTGACACAAAATTGTTAAGAGCGTAGGGTTTGCCATTCCCTATTGATTTTCACAAAATACATGTAAAGCAGTACTTTCTCTATAACTAAAGCTTCATGTTTGTTACAGTAAGTTTAACTTCTTGATTAAATTTCAGATGGATGCACTGCAATCTCTCTCACCTGCTTTTTTTGCCGATACATCTCGGAATCTTTGTGGAAATGAAACCTTATTTTAAAAGCCAAACCCCCTACTGGGATTTGTTCTTAAGCATCTGCCTTCTGCCAGCCAACAAGTCACACTTCAGACACGGCTGTGATCTCATTAAACACCGCTGCACTGCCTCACTTCAGCCAGGAAAGCACTGAAGGGATAAACACAATAGAAATCTTTTTTAAAAATCATGGTGTTTTTAACTATTGATGGATATTTCAGGAAGCATCCATCAATAGTTAATATTAATTGCAAGCTCCTGCTGTACATGCTAGAGCTGTTGAAGAATTGTTACCTTCATGTGGTTGAAGATGATTAAAGTACCTGTAGAGGTTTTCTTCCCTGCAGTTACTTTGGTCTCACCCCCAACACGACTTGCTCACGAGGCTTTAAAGCAGCCTGGCTGTGCTGTCTGCTGGGAGTCACTGCAGAGCAGCAATAACAAAGACCAGCATTGCAGCAGCATCTCAGAACACCAGTGAGTGAGGCCTGAAATAAAAACCTAAACTTAAAAAATTTCAACTCGACAAATGGCCTAAACATGTGCTTGTGTTGGGGAAGGCACAACTGGTGAGCAATTTGGCTGGAGAGAAAGCAGATAAATCCGGGAATGAGCTCCAAGAAAAAAGGTACAATGATTATTTCAAATCATGGGATGAAGTAACTGGAAATACCTCAAACACATGCAGAGCAGAGGGGAAAGCCATCAAACCCTGGTCCCAAAATTTGTGGCTCAATAATGTGTCTGTCACTTATTTTAATCTGGGTAACAAACACACAACAAGCTGTTAGCCTCTTCTCCTCCCACAGCATAAAGGAATGGGTTACTTATCACCTATTAGGGGAAGGTCACTAAAACTTTCCTGAAGAAAGCACTTTTAGCTACCGTGGGGACTAATAATACATTTTATTCTGCTTTTAGAGAAACTGACTGAAGCTCCAGTGCCATTTAGCATCATCTTTCACAGACAAGCAATTGTCCTGGACAATTAAACACCTGCAATACAGAGCCTGGTGAGAATCCCTTCACTGCCAAATGTCTCTTTCACTGAGCAAACAACATGTTTAAGGGTGAAAAACAGAAGACTTCTTGGTTCAGAAGAGCTGTCCAAACCTCTTCCTTTCCTTTACTTTCACAGCTTGTTGCTACTCTGAACAAGGTATTGACAGGTACCTCAATAAAAATGCCATTTTTCTCGTCAGTGGTAGAAACTATATTATCATCTGCAAGATACTTGCCCTAAATTCTATTGGAAACCTTCACAGGGTAGAGAACCTGTTCAGACACAAACAGAAAGAGCCATAAGCCATAAACTTCTATGTAGACCTGAAACTTCCCCTCAACACTGATCAGTAAAAATACACATACCTTTCAGCAAAAAGCGGTGACAAAAATCCTGTCTTTTGCCCCAAGCCAAAAATTGAGTTGCCATGATTTTTCTTAAGTTTGTGATTTTAATGAGACATTTAAAAAAGTGATTAACATGAAGGACTACTTCTCTAATTATAATAACCTTTCCTATTCTTTCAGAATAAATTTTATTGAACACATTTCATGTGATTTGCTTCATTATCTTTTCATTTAAATCATCTTTGATGACACACCATTTAATTAGGTTTATTGTGCAGGTACGGATAGTTAAACTTGTGCATTCAGCACATGCATTCCATTTGACTAACGTAATATATCTTATTCATGCCACTGTCACCATCCATTACAAAAATTAACACGGCATCATCCAGTTAAACTAAGTTTGCAAAATGTTGTTTATGAAGAAATTTCCTTTCACACCATTATAGGATCCCTTATTGACGACTTTGCTGGTGTTCTCTGATCCCAGTCATAAATATTTACTTGTCAACATAAACTGTGAAATGTTACCTTCCAGGGAGTTAGCCAGTGTTCTCCTCTAGTCATAAATATGATTCCCTTTGTTGTAGTATTATTAATGTTGCATTTTTTCCTGTTAAGAGATTTTACAGCCAGGAAAAGAAAGAAAATTGCCTAGTAGTTAATAACAATCATTTCATACACACACAACCAAAAGCTCACATAACTAACAAATTTACTTCGGCCTGCAGCAAGAGGTATATATTCACATCTTGTTGAATTTCCAGATAAATATGTATTCCTGTGCACAAACTTGTTATTGTCAAGATATATTGCTCAATGGCTAAAAAATTTGTATACATTTATTGGCAGAATATCTCAGAAAGAATTCTGGCTGTGACCATTAAGAGTCCAACAAAATCCCCTCTGCTTCCATTACTTTTTTTAACAGCTGCTTTTCCAAATGAAACAAGATTTGCAGTGAAGAGCCTCATGCTTTCTTAGACCAGCTGAAATAATTGTCAGACAGAATAAAGTCAGCCATGGCAGTGGGTTTGTTGTGCACCATTAAATGAATAAGGCCTGCTGCTGGGCCCCTTTCTAGGCCAAGAGGTTGAGACAGGGCACAAGGCAGTAACACTGAGGAGCATCACAGGACAAACCCCTCCTTGGCTGACATCCCAGCTCGAGAGCCATGGTGCTCACACCTGGAAGGGAGATGGACAACAGCTTCCCCCAGGAAAAGGGGCTGCTGTGCTGCTCCTGCAACAGATTCAAAGGCAGGACTCTGAGATGGCTCAGACAGCTTCCCAGAACTAAAGACTTACTAGTCATTAGTTAAAATCATTTCAGTCACACTACCTCTTCTCCAGAAAAGCACTTCCACCACTGCTCTGTGCTTCACGGTAAAATAGCTTCACTTTCAGTTTTGGTTTTTTGTTGGTTTTTCTTTTTTGTCCTATAAGCTGCTCCACTCAAAGAAAAGCAAAATTGCTGGGACCACAGCAAAAAAGAACAGTCCTGTTCATGTTGGGTCTCTTCTCCAAAGACTGTGCATTCAGTGACTGTTTTATCAAGGAATGTCAGGCAAGTGCTCCTAGATAGGCTCAGAACTATGTGGCTCAGATAAGAACAAAACCAGGCATAGAAGAAGATCTTTTAAATTCCTGCAGAACATCTGAGGAAAAATAAATAAGAATGGCTAGGGGCTGGATGCTCCTTCAGAATAACAAAGCTACTTTGTAGGTCAAGCTCACTGCAATGCTGTAAAAAGTGCTTAGGGGATCAGATGTTTGAAATAAAAGCCCACAGTGAACAGCCATGGCTGCTTTGCACCCACCCTTCCTGCAGGTAAAAAGGCAAAAAATGTGTTTTTAATCCAACTATAAACATCAAGAAAATTTTTAAGATCTGTTCTCTGTGACAGTAGCCAGGACAGTCATGCTGGGGCATCAGCAAATGAGAAGGTCCAAATGGTTTGAAGGCAGGTTTGAAAGAGGCTGTCAGTCACAGACAATGACAGGAAAGCTGGAGCAGCTCCAAATGAAGAGAGAAACAGCCACCACTACATCTAAGAGTCACAGGGAGATTGCAGAAAAGAAGTGATGGTGGCTAGAGTAGAACAAGTAGATGAGCTGGGCATTAAATCCAGAAAAATTTTAATGGCACTATTTCCTGAGTGCTCTGTTTTGTATAGCTACCTGAATGAATCTGTGGTTAAAACATATAAATATATCTAAAATAAGCAGAAAAGGTGCTTTGTACTCACGCCCTATTTTTCTCTTTTGCCTTGTTGCTCTGATGGTAGCTTGATCTCTGAAGTCTATACATGTACACGCAGCTAAAATTCTAATTAAAACTTGTGCATTTGTAACATTTAAAATCATATCATTAAAGACCTAACAGTAACAGATACATGAAGAAAGAATAAAAATTGTCTGAGATGTTGAATTTCATAGTTCATGACTTTTCAGCACTTCATTATGCAAATCATGTAGCACATGCTCCATGATTAGCACAGCTTTCTCAATGGAATATGTCTTTCTGCTATTAAATTAATTTTCTATGTCTGCTCCTTTTACATTCTCTTTGTACTTGCTGTCCTCAGCATAAAACATTAAAATGTAGGGTCAAACTAGAAATCCGTGTATATAGACTTAAGTCCAGTGCCCAGAGAAAGAAGAAAAAATAATGTGCAATGTAAAGTTTATGCCCAATGTAAACAAGCAGCTATTATTTGTGCTCATGAAAGTTCTCAAGGACAAAAGCACAACCTCTGTTTTTTTAACCTCGGTATTTTACTGCGGGTTGAGAAAAGATAAAAATCTGTTGTGCTGTGGTAAAAACAAACATTTGGGGGCTATATTTCATAAATGGAAATAAAATGGCTAACCTTAAAGTTTTTAGTGGGTTTTTTTCCCTTTATCTAGGTTTTCATCCAGTGCTATTCTCCCTCAGGGTAACTCTTTTTTTCTTGGCTGGTCTCCCTCTCACTCCCATATATTTGGTTACATCATGGAGATTGTACTTCACACCCAGCTGTTTTTATTCTAGCAGCAGCAATAGCAAAGCATCACTGGCTTCACTTTTTTTTTCTTTTAAGACTGAAAATGATAATCAGTATCTGTAGCAATTGCTTTATTTGCAGCAGAACCTATGCTGTACAAGGAAGGTGATAGATTTCCTGTTTACCCTCACATTGTATGAAATATTTACAGTTTTAGTAAAGAAAACGATGCTTGTATGTGGTTGGATCAAGAGAGAGAAATTCAATGCTACTGGTCCCATACTTTCTAGAACAGGGATTTGACATAAAATAGAAGTTTTGGCCAGCCAGGCAACCAACCCAAAATAGCTACAACGCTTAATGTCATTGTGTTTTAACAAATATGAGAAAAGATAGCAGACAGCAGTGGAAAAAATAAGAAATACCTGAAATAAAATAAAAAATACATACTTCATATTAACTGGTACAGTGAAAGGGTATATCTTATCAGTATCCAAAACTCACTCACAGTTCAGAATTAAGTCCCCCCAACGTGTTTTCTCCAAATGTCACCTGTGTGCCTTTTATAATATGTACTTGAAAATATCTTTTAGAGGGTTTTTTGGCCTATTTAAAATATATTACTTTTACATTTAAAATTTTGAAATAGTCATTTGGTTCTTGGGAATTTTATTTTTCATTCATGCACTTGTTCAAAAATAACAGTCATAAAAAAAGGAACACAACAAAACACAATATTCAGAGGAAGCCATAAAACCAGTGTGAAAATGTAAGTCCCCCATGTCCTTAATCCTTGTCTCACTTAATATAATGAAGAACACTGACTTCCAGACCAATGAAAGGAAGCCTGACCCTGATATCAGCCACAATCTTATTATTATTCCTGTGAAATTCCTATTATTTTTTCGGGGAAGTACGTTTTCTACACTCCCATACAGTTCATCCTGTCCCCCCCTCTTTTCTCAGAGAGGGTTTTCCCATTTCCTCCTACCCACATCACCCCTCCTCGGTTCTGACAGCAGGTCAGTCTGTGGGAATCCACTTAAAACTCCATTCTTCCCTTAAAAATCTCTTTCCTGTTACTTAATCTGATATTTTTGGGGAGGGGTATTCCACAGAGGATCTAAGTCAAAGTACTGCCGAAGGACAGAGGCAAAATGAAGAAAATAGACAGAGATACAAATGAACAACTTCCTGTTAGGTGCACATTCAAAAGGAGTTTTTGTGTTACTTCTAGTCAGAAGCAGGAACTGAAATAACACCCGAAGAACACAAACCTTCATCAGCAGCATCTGCAGAGTTAATCCGTGGGTTTTGCAAGAACACAGCAGTAGTTTTGTTTAAAATTGTGTGTAAGTGCTGTTCATGTGTAAGGAGAGAACTGAAATAAAAGACTAACACCAATTTAGTATGTGGGCTAGAGTGCTTCTGCAAGGGTAAAATGAGTAAAATGAAAGCTTTGAAAGATTCAGTAAATCAACTGGATTATGATTTTTTTTTTGTATGTGTCTGCACACCTAAAGCTCCACAGAGTAGCAATGAATTGCAATTAAGAAAACCTGTAGAGAAGAGTCTGCTGTAACACTTCAGGTGCCTCAATTCTTTCCAGTCCCTGTTGAAAGAATCCCAGGTGGCCCTTCTGTCCTCCTGTAATTTCTATTGTTTCTCATCCAGAACACTTCCCTATACTTAGTTATTCACAAGGAAATCTCAACAGATTTCAGCCACTTGCCTCCTCACTACCATGGCATGTGAATTTCTAACCTCCCTCTTTGTCCACAGCTCGTTCCTCTCAGTTGTGATCCCATCCTCCAAATGATTTCAGCTGAAGTGGATACACTGCTTGGTTACACAAAGAGGCTTACAGAGGTATCAACCCCCCAAAAGAAGCCATTGAATAAATGAGTGCTTCCAGCAGTGCCCATGGAAAAACTCCCAGGAGTCTAGGAGTGTATCCTGGTAAAGCCCTGTGCATCAGCACACTGACATTTTGCTCTGTTTTCCACATTGTCCCCCATGGAAAAGTTAGGAATTAGCGTGAGCTGCCCCTGTGCCGCAGTGCCCCGGAGTTTCCACGGCTCTGCTGCTCTCTGTGCAACGGAATTGCACTGCAGGATTTGTCCTCAGGCATTTTAAATGATCCTCCAGCCTTCAGTGCCACTGCAGGGGACAGACTGTTTGCTACTGCTGAGTTCAAACAGCCACAAAACAACCTTCACAGTAAGGCTCGGCCATTTAATCATAAAGTCTATAATCAAGCAGCCTACTCAGCTGAGAATGCACATGGAGCCAGCTGGGAATAGAGGAGAAAAACAACTTAAGCCTTGCTCAAGACTGTAAAGACACAGCACAACCTTCAGTTCCATCCCCCCTCCCAGAACCTGTCTCAACATTAACCTAGAGCTAAAATTTCTTTGGGAAATAGTTTATAATCTCATAGATACCATAAAGCTTGTGAAAACACCTGGCTATTTCACCAGGATGCTTCACAGACTTTGCTGAATGCCCCTTGCACTGCCTTTTTCTTCTTGTAAAGAAAACCCTGATAGACTGCAGGGGCAGGCAATGGCATCCAGGTGATTTACAACAGTTCAGGCTATTTCCCTCTGCACCTTAACTATCCCTCTGCTTTCTCGTCTTGCTCTTGAGGCACTTGTTTGAAAGTAATTAAGCAGAATTTAACCTGCTAGCCAGTACCTATGTCAAACAGCATCTCACTGCATTTTTCCATAGGTGGCAGCAATGGATGGACACCTGTCTGCCTCATCTTCCAGGAATTTAGTGAAAATAATCCTGAGCAGAGATTTTGCCCATCAAGAGTACCTTTGTTGAAACCTACCCTTCCAAAAAGCCCAGACTGAACATTTGAAAATAGCTCACTAAGTTCTTGGCAAATGTTGTGAAGAATGTCACCGTAAAAGATGATGCGCTATACTCTAACCACATAGAAGATGATGGTGTATTATTGCATGAATTAGACTTGATACATCTGATTTTAAGGAAATATGAGCACTGATGCATCCTTTCTTTATGCCTCCAAAGCATTTAGAGGACAAGAAAGAACTATGTGAACCATACAAGTCTCACATGGCAGCACAAATTTCTATTCAACCAATATAAGGTAGCTTATTTCTTTCACTTCAGTGATTTAAGGGCCAGATTGCCCTGTCCCAACACAGCACAAAAACCCTTCCAGCTATTTCATAGCAATACAAATAGCCCTATTAAAAATGAGCAGAGAGGGATCCTGAGAACACAGCAGCAGTGACTCA